>PISX010004356.1:0-122710 GCA_004024625.1 Mellivora capensis
GGTTGGGGGAGCCTGGTGGTGGGTATTGTGGAGGGCACGCATTGCATGGAGCACTGGGTGTGGTGTAAAACTATGAATTCTGTTACGCTGAAAAGAAATAAAAAAAAAATAAGCAGTATTCTTGGAGCACCTGGGTAGCTCAGTCAGTTAAGCATCTGACTCTTGGTCTCAGCTCAAGTCATGATCTCAGAGTCATGAGATCAAGCCCCACATCAGGCTCTGCCCTTAGCCTGGAGTCTGCTGGAAGATTCTCTCCCTCTTCCTCTGTCCCTTTCCCCACATGCTTGTGCTCTCTTTCACTCTCTCTAAAGTAATGAATCTTGAAAAAATAAGCAGTATTCTTGGTATATAGAATTATGTTTCTTACCCTGTGAAAAAACAACCTTCAGTCAAATAATGAATGCTTGAGGTATAAAAATTTTACTTTTGTAGGATGGTTTTATTGTCACATATAAGTCTATTAATAGCTAGGTACTTAAGTAAAACCTAACATCACTTTCTTGGAATGCATCTTCTGCACCTCTAACCATAAGAAAGTGTAAATACACAATACAACCAAACCACTTCATATTCTTTCAGGTTTAAAGTTAAAATTTCTAGCAAGAAATTCATTGGATTCTAATGATCGTCACTCAGTAGCGTAGTTTTGTACAGTCCTTTGTTGGTACTGTATGGAGATTACTGGATCAAAGCATAACTCATCTTAATCCTCATTAAGAGGTAAAGGGTAAAATGTAATATTGTCAGGCTCTCCATTCTAATTAATGATAAAGTTAAATTTTTATGGTTTAATAAAATCTGCCGCAGAGCAAGAGTAATTGGGTGAGGAAAGTAGAAATTGAAATCAAATAGAATTGAACCTCCAAAATGAGGGAAAACATTGTGATTGACTTGAGACTTATCCAGAGATCAAGTTCCAAAAGTTCTCCATTTATAATAAAGGATAGATTCTAGTATTTCAGTCAAGATACTCATAACCTTACAGACACCTTGAATAATTACAGTTTTGCATTGTAATAAACTAGAAAACCACAAGTGCATTTCTGGATGTTGGTTGTGGTAGCAATCAACTTATCAAAGTTGTTGTTCCTGAAAGAGAATTTTAATAGATTTTCCCCCAAATAAATACCTTCAGTTTCTCTCAGAAACTACTAAGGTTCATTTCATCTTGTCAAGCCATTAGACATGGAGACAGAAGGTTTTGAGGAGTCAATAAAAGTAACAGAACAGGGAGAGAAAAATACAAGTTTGTCCTGACATTTATTTTAAAAGATTTCCCCCAAAGTAAAAGTTAGAAAGCATCTGGAACCTGTCACTCTGTGGTGATAGATCTGAACACGGAGACACATGTACGTGTCAGAAACAGAAATAGTTCTGTGTTGATGATCTGGCTGTCATCAGGTATTTGGGGAGGAGAAAGGAGGATAGAGGTATAGGGTTTGAGAATTAAGAGGGAAATCTGCCTATTTAATTTGGAGACAATGTGAGTACCACTAATCCTTCTTTTATAGTTTACTGCTTAAGCTGTTACCCTTATAACATCTTCCTCACTATAAGTCATTATCCCATTCCTACCCAGTATCTGGGAGATAAAGATGATGCCACAGGGTATCCTGTATGCTGTGGGCCAACTGAAAACACAGTACAGAAAAAATTTCCCATTCTTTTCCAGTAACATATTTAGATATGTAAGTGTTATTACAACCACTGCAAATAGAAAGTACAATTATATTTTAATTATATATATACACACATTTATGTGATGTATCTCTAGATAGATAGATGGATACGGATATATGCAAGTGTCTGTAATGCTTGTGTGTGTTTGTGTGTGTGTGTGTGTGTGTGTGTGTGTGTGTGTAGGGTAACCATTAAAAACTTACCTTATTTTGGAAAATTTTCTTGCAAGTTTCTAATAATTGGATAGATTGACTTTAGGGAAGATTTCCAAGTAAGCTGAACTTGTATAGATCAGATATCCAAACACAGTTTTAGTATTTATCTCTCCATTATGTGCTTTTCTTCCTACAAGAGCCAGATTCCCTTGTATCACCTTAAAATACTCTACTCTGTTATACTACTCAGGCTTTAACTTCTTGGATCATGTTTTGAAAATGTATCTTCAAATTATTCCACATAACCAACATTCTTTACTTAGACTTTCTTATTGAAATAGATCTGCAATTTATCTCTGGCATTGGGCTTTCCGCCACTATGATAAGTGAAAAGTAGATATATTGTGGTCCAATTGGTTATTATGTCTCAAATGACCTTATGGACGTGTTTTACATAGATCAAGAGTAAAAAGCTTATTCTTTAGTCTCCTAGAACACAATCTGTTTGATATTTCCACATATGAAGCAGGAGGGTATTTTTTCTCCTGTGATAAATAAATATGGAACTCGACAAATATAAACAGCACAAAGTTCAAGGACCTGCAATTCATTGAAGAATGCTATAATGCTTTACTAGGTTAATTTTGTCCTAAAAGTATTAATGGTTTCTGTTTTAGACTCAACAAACTGATGCCCACCATAACCATATCAAAAGTATTCTGGAGCGCCTGGGTGGCTCAATGGGTTGAAGCCTCTGCCTTTGGCTCAGGTCAGATCTCAGGGCCCTGGGATCGAGCCTTGCATCGGGCTCTCTGCTCAGCAGGGGGCCGGCTTCCCCCTCTCTCTCTGCCTGTCTCTCTGCCTCCTTGTGATCTCTCTCTGTCAAATAAGTAAATAAAATCTTTAAAAAAAAAAAGAAAAGGTATTCTGTCCCTGAAACTGGAATCTAGATAAAGATTTAAAAGAGAAAAAAGATGACCACAAAAGTCCATAAATTTAGCGCTTTAATCTTGGCTTTGACTTCCATGACAGTGTGCCTCCTTTCTTCTGACCACAATTTCAGGATTCATTTTAGCAACACATTTGCTACTTACTTGACTGTGTCAGCTCCCCAGGGCAGACCTTGGCTTGTCTCTCTCTGCTTTAGGTGTCTTCTCTAACGTTGGGATTTAAAATAACATCTCTTCATTGTTCCTTCACAACTCTACTGGCCCACTTTTAAGGTTCCCTCGTGTTATATCCCCCATGCTTTTGTGATGTATGAAAGCTCCTTTCCTAGTATGTAAGAGAACATTATAAAATGAGCACGCATTACTGAAAAGCAGTCTGCATTTCCCGTGGCAAGCGTTCATCTTGGCTGTTTATGCTTATCCAGATAGTCATGAAATTTTTTCTTTATACTTTAATGAGAAGTACCTTTCTGAATTTTATCCCCCTACCCCAAATTCATACATTTAAGCCGTAACCCTCCAGTGTGACTATATCTGGAGGTAGGGCCCTTAGGAAGTAATCAAAGTTAGAGGAGGTCATAAGGGTGAGACCCTAATGCAGTAGGACTCATAAGGAAAAAAAAGAGATCAATCTCTCTCTACCCTGTGAGGACCCAGCAAGAAGGCAGCTGTCTGCAAGGCAGGAAGAGAGCTCTCACCAGACATGAGTCAGTCAGAACCTTGATCTTGATCTCGGATTTTTCAGCCTCCAGAACTGAGAGAAATAAATTTCTGTTGTTGAGCCACCCAGTCTGTGGTATTATGTCTGAGCTGACTAAGGCATTTCCAAGTGTCAGTTTAGACTCTTTTCTAGATTTACTCCAACGGTCTCGGGTAAGTGATCAATTTTAATTTCTTCTTGGAAAGTTTTATTTCTCAAACATCTTTGTAGCTTTCACCTAAAACAGCAGGCACCTGTATTTGCTTTGAGATCTTTTCCAAATGATCCTCTTTCCCTCAGTGTCTGGTTCAAAGTCGTTTCAAGTCAGTGCACATTTAAACTGATGTCATTTTCCTCCATCGGTATAGCACGTTCCAACACATTCTCGCGTGGTACAGGGGATTTTCTTATATTCGGCTTGTATGGATATTTACTGGCGTAACCCTCTGGAAAGATTTGACAGTTTGTGCTGGAAGACTTGAAAACACTCTTATCTTTTGATATTATATACTTTTATACACTGACAGATTTATTTTCCTACAACTATCCCTAAGGTTGCTCTGAGTTCTAACTTAATGCTGTGTATGACTTTGTTTACATCATCACTTCCCTTTGCCAGAAAATGAAACATGTCCTTATATACCAGACTGTATTCCTCCTATTATCCAAATTGCAGGCACAAGTAATATTCTCTGCAAAAATTTCCAAATCTCCCAAAGTATGATTCTTTTTTATGACATTTTAGAGAGCCACTTTATTTTAGTACCAAACATTGTTCACATACAATAAGGAGGATATGAAAAAATGGTTCCTGCTGTGTATGAGATTGTTAACACAAAAAAATTGTTTCTTAGGCTGATCCCAAAATTCAAAGATTATGTGTTCTTGGGTCTGTACCCCTCTGGAGCTCACCTAATAGCCAAGCCCCTAGAGGGCACTCAGTAAATATTTAATTGAATGGACTGTTTGAAAGCTCTTTAAGACCAGCCTTTCAAGTTACACTGTGTAGTGAACATTCATAGATAGAGCATTGACATCTTTATATCCTCATTTTAGTTGCACTGAATTTATAGTAAGAAGAGTGTCATGAATTCTTCATAAGTGCTTCAAAAGCAATCTTGGCATATTGATCAGAGACTCTGGCCTGTACAGGAACTATAGTTGCGTTTCCAACTGTTGTTTAGTTGTAATCTTATTCCCAAGGGTAGAGCCAACCTGTTCTGTATTTTATAATAATATGTAATAATATGGTCCTGTAATTTTACTATTTAGAAAATATATTTGCCATTTAAAATGTCAGTCAAGAAGATATAAATGAGAAATAATGAGGCTTGCATTGTTAGACCATTATTCTCAATTTTTGAGAGTGTCATATTCGAGTTGGCTGATTCACTTAAGTATCAGAGCAAATTGTCACAATTCTCCCGGATGAATCCACTGAAAGGTGAGATCCAGTAATGCTATGAAATTGTTTATTTTCTCTTTAAAAACAAACAAACAAACAAAAACGAAAACGAGAAAACCCCTCACAAATACATAGTGTTTATAAATGTGATTGGCTTAGGGTTATTTCACTTACAAATGCATGTTTATAATAAATGTGATTAGCTTAGGGTTATTTCACTTTTTATGGTAATTATTATGCATATTTTCTTCCCACTGGAATTTTAAAACTAAAATTTTAAATTTAGTGCTGTCTAAATCATTTTTTAGCACTTCATTTAAAACTATTTTTAAAGCAACTAGAGAAGTCATCAACAGTTTTTTGGTTGTTTTGTTTTTTTTTTTAAAGATTTTATTTATTTATTTTACATAGAGAGAGAGAGAGAGAGAGATCACAAGTAGGCAGAGAGGCAGGCAGAGAGAGAGAGGGAAGCAGGCTCCTCGCTGAGCCTGATGCGGGGCTCGATCCCAGGACTCTGAGATCATGACCTGAGCTGAAGGCAGAGGCTTAACCCACTGAGCCACCCAGGCGCCCCTTTGGTTGTTTTTAATACCAGGTAATGGGCCTGCCTGGCTGAGTGGTAATTCTTGCTGGGTATCTAATCCCATATTCAGTTTCAAGCCTCATGGCGGTAGCAGGGAGCAATCACATCACAGATTATCTCACATCTCTAGTTCAAGTGCAGGCTGCACTTTGCAAAATTTTCAATAAGAAAACACACGTACTTATGTGCCTAGAACCACCTTTACTGTCCACCTTAGGGTGAGAAGATATTAAGGTAGAAGTCTTGCTTTTATGGTTTTTATTTTATTGGAAATAATCCCGATTGAGACATGTGTGTGAAAAAACAAACAAACAAACAAACAAACTTGAGCTGAGTTGTTCTGTATAAAATGAAAGCAGCCTTTTAATTTTAAAACCTAAATATATAATAAAATCATCCTCTGTCATGGAGCAGTGTGCTCTTTTAAGAGGGGGTAACAGATTCCAATAAGTCATTCAGACATAATCGGCCTGTTTTATTAGTAGATTGAATTAGAGGTGCATTAAGGAACCAATGGAATTTCTCACCTGCCTTTTTGAGGATTATCCCAGGACACAAATACTTGTCCCATCAACCTCATGTGTAGCAGCCCGTCTTCCAAACTCTAGTTTAATATAATATTAACAAATTACTTGCTTTCTCTAGATGTCTCTTAGGCCCTGGCGGGATTTTGATGTCCCAGCTTCAGTAAAAAACAATCAACTTTCCTACATAGGCTCAGCCTTCAAACATACGTATTTTCTTATCATACGTGAATCTTCGCTCATCTAGCAGCATAGACTAGCTGCACTTGAGATGCTTTCAAAAGAGAGTGCATTTCTAAATCTCTTGTCACCCAGCCCATATTTAAAATTTAATAGGCAGAAGGAACATTTATGACAGAGTTCCTGGAGAATATGGAGTTCACATATTCTGCAAGAAATGCTAAAATGCAGAATGCTAAAATGTACTCTTGGCCTCTATATCACTGAAACACGGTTTTCTACAATGCCATCAACCTCTGTTTAGGGTTATTTTAAGACAAAAAACAGCACTATGAAACTTGATTACGTTGGGTTTAAGGATGTTGAGCATTTTTTCATTTTATTACAACAGGGTCGTCTTATGAAAATCTTATGAAGAAGTACCTTTCTTGTCTTAGGATCAGTTCCTCTGAGCTATTGCTCAGCTTTTATTTTATGGTCGCAGAAAAATAACCAGACCTGCAAGAGACTAAGTGACACTGGAGAAGTAGGAGAACTCAGATTTATTTTATGCCTGTGGACCCTGATGAGCTTGTGCTCGAAGTTCCGGGCCCTGGGTAGTGGGGTTACAGGGTTTTTATAAAGGGGTGTAAGAGGTCAGGTTCCAAGAGCTATGCTGGCTGCTGGTAGGTGGGTTTAAACTGGAGGGTAAGGGAGGGGGGTTGCTTTAGGCTGTTAGGGCAGTGCAGGGGGCTTGTGGCAGGAAGCCTGTTTGCAGAAGCAGAAGCTGCTGGTCACCTCTTGCTCCCAGTAGGGCTTCTGGTTATTTCTAGCTTATTGTTAGTAACTTTCCATCTTCTGGGACCTCCTGGCCTGGGCCTTCTCAGGGTAATTTTCCTCTTCTATTGAACCTGAATTTTGGAATGACTATTTCCCACTTTTTGCATTGACTGTTAGAAAGCTTAAAAACAAATGAATGGCTCAGTCATTCTAATTGTATTAGTTTCTTTCCAGAATCAATTTTACATTCTTGCCCTTATTTTCCTTTTGCTGTGTGTTTTCATCTCTTTTAAAATTTTGTAAATTTGTAGGTATTTGGGAGTATCTTATTATGATACTTTCAAGTATTTTTGAAATAAGATGGCCCATCAGCATAGAAAACTTTTTTCCTAAAACTAATCCTTAATGCTATTTCTGGGATTAGAGATCCCTTTCAGTTGAGAAATATGTCTTTTTCACCTTTAATTATCTTGATGAGATTCTGGTCTTTCCCTGATGTTTATAATAGTATTCCTGCACATTCCTTTAAGAGTATAGAGCACTCCAGGGAACACAACTGCTCTAAAGAATTCTGAGATAAACTTAATCATCTTACCCTGCTGAAGGCATCACCCATTGTCTTCTTTCAGTGTATATTTGATAGATACAATCCACTCATTTTATGAAGTAACTGAGAGGATTATCCATTCATTTTCCACCTTCTTGAGTCATTGATTCACAGCTCTTCTCTGTGTGCAATAACACACTGGTCTGACTTTATACCATTTTTCAATAGCTTTCTCAAAAATATAATTTGGTCATCAGCTCCTGTGGGTGAAAAAATCCCGATAACTCTTGATCATTTTAAATTTAGCTGAAAAATTTAATTTTGTCCAAAGGAGCCTGACCCTTTTCTTCATTTAATCCTTCATATGATTCCAGCTGGTCGTGCACCTTGGCATTTCCCCAGAGTGAATTCTACTGGCACATTTTCCCACCTGCCACACTTATGTTGCCGGGATATAACTGAATTATTTTTTGGTGGGCTTAAACTCTTTCTAGTCACATGAAATCACAATGCAATCTCACTGTTGAAACTTGTCCTTTTGTTTTTCTGTTGCTCCTTTCAAAGGCTTTTAGCAAATCGTTTTTGTCCTACAAGCCTATCTTTTCCATCATGCTCTCTGCACAAGTATGTTTGGAGAAATAATATTTCAGTCCAGAGGCACATCTGAAAAATAACAACAAAGTTTAATAAGAGATCATTTCAACTCCTGTGGGACAAGGAGAAATTTCTTTGTTCGGAATAAAATTTTTTATTATTTTTTACTCATGAATTCGGTGGAACAATCCAGGTAGCCCTTCACTGGATAAATGCTATATGCACGCAATGTATTAGATTTTCTAAGTTATCACTCTTGTTACCCCCACTTATTGTTTCTGTATAAAAATAATTTCATTGCGACACATAATTATAAGCAATTTAAGTAACTTAATTATAGTGATGGTGCTCTAGTACCAGATTAAATTAAGAGTAGTGACAGTTTTATTGTTACATTTATATAAGAAGAAAACATCAAAACTCTTATCACTGGCAGATTGGGAGTTAGAGAAAATAAGTCCCAAAGTCAAAAATTTAATATATTTTATTATTATAAATATTTAACACTTAACATATAAACATTTAAATGTTATTATAAACATTTAATATTTTGATGTTAAAGATCTCAGGAGATTGAAGAAAATGAAATTCCAGAGACCCAGACCACTTTCAATCACATTAAATCAAACATTCTTCCCTTTATGTCAGCTTAATTTTAAGAGAAAGGACATAGAAATAGATTACCTTTTCTAAAAAACAGAGAAATCCTCATATTGTATAAGAAAAAGTTAACGCTAGATTGTAAACTTGTTGACTCTTACAATTTAATCTCTAATCTAATCAAAGATTTGAGAACTTAAGCCTTCTCCCAAATTCCCTTATCTTTCATCTTTTTTATTGTTTATCTTAAGCAGAATCTCTTCTATTTTCTTATTCCCTGCCTCGTTAAGCCCACTTCCTGTCATATTTTCTGTATACTCGTGTGCGTTCATCTCCGATTGTAAATATGGTATGTACCTACACTCTCAATTCTCTCCCATTACTGTTTAATGAGAACTCATTAATTGTTCAGGATTTACTGAGTAGTTATTATATTCTGGGCACTGTAGTAGGCACTACAGAAACAAAAATGAATAATACATAAACATTTCCCTTAAAAAGTTCACAGCCAGTAGAAGTCATAGGCACTCAAAGAAATAATTACTCTATAAAAAGATATGTGAAATCATGAAAAGACAGAATGAATGGCACTTCCCATTCAGAGTACACTGTAGGGCAGAGTTGGAAACAGCCATTAGAAGAAGAGAGAAAACCTTTCACAAAAGCAATGATCTTTATTGAAGTGGACTTTTGCCTGGCAGAGACAAGATGTAGGCAACTCTGTAAGCAAAATAGCCCAAGATCAGGATCAAAAACATGTAATGACACGGTATGCTCGATGAATTGCAAAAAGCAAATTGCAAATTGCAAAGTCTAGTGGGGGAACTGGTGAGGTGGTGTACGAATGATCTTGACAGGAAGAAGCTTTTTTACATCAAAAGTGTAGAAGATGGAACATCATTAAAGAATTATAATCAAGGGAGGGAAATTGCTTTATTTTAGCAACGTCACTTCAGTGACAGTGTAGATGATGACCAAAAGGGGATGAAGCTGAGTAGGGGATGAGGAATCTCTGAGGATGCCATTGCCAAGTCTGGGAGGAAGATTTTGAGATGGGATATGGGGCACTAGGAAGGGAAGAGAGCAGATGGTTGAGAGACATGTTTCTAATGAGGACTATATATGTCTTGGGTATGGTTTGCTTATGGAAAGATGATGAAGAAATATAATTTAGGAATAAATTCCAGGTTTCTTGCTTATGTGGGTGGTAATGCTAATCATTTACAATGGAGACTTCAGCTGAGTACATAGTTGCTTGCTATAATTTGTTCCTTTCTCTGTTGTAAACATATGTCCCTGACCCGTTGATTCATTTGTGGTCATATGACGTCCTCTGGGTAAGAAAACATGACGAGGAATAAGCTCTAAGAACTGGTACTTGATTCACAATGTTTTCCTTTTCTCTCTGCCCTCAGACTGGCAATGTTCCAAACAGACATTACTCCATCTACCTGGATCCCAAAATCAAGAGGACATGAAACAAAGCCCTAGCTGACCAAAAATGTCGTTTCTTTCATTAAGCCACTGAGCTACCAGGGTTATTTGTTATTGTGCCTAACCTAATCTATCCTGACTGATAACAGAAGAATGTGAAATAAAAAAGGAAGCTTTGGAGAGAAGATGATTAATTCAGTTTTGGTTACACTGAGACTGGGCCTTGAGAAGGCCCTTTTATTTATGGCATTAGAGAACTCACCGGACATATTTCCATTCCACTGCTTTCTTTATTAATTGAGTACTCTTTTCCTAGTGGTTTACTTGTTGAGAGGTAGCATTTTATAGCAATTAAAGGTGTGTCCTCAAAAACGACACTGCCTTGTATGAATCCCAGATCCTGTCATTTGTATACTTCAGTTTCCTCATCTGTAAAGTCAGGATGATCAAACAATGTGCCTCATAAGACCACTTTAAGAATTAAATGAAATAAAATATATATCTGCACTTAGAAGAGTGTCTGGCTCATAGTGAGGCTGTAAGAAAAAATAGTGAAGAAAAAGATTTCTAGGCTTATCTTTTGAGGAAAACTGCTCTATTGAAAATAATTTTCATCATTTACTTTAAAGTGAAATGGCCTTATCTAAGTATCAAAAATGTGTCTTAAAATTTGATTTATTCATTGGCCCTAGTAATGTCTTTATGAGATGTGGAAGAATTATTTCAAGGCTAAACAATTCTTTGAAAATGAAGTCTGATCAAAGAAACATAAAAATGCCAAATGACTAATTAAAAGAAGGAGGAACTTATTAATGTAGCATGCTCTGGGAAAATACTGAAAATTATGTTACATTTGGATTACTTCCTTTTATTGGAGTTCCCATTGTTTTCAATCTCTGGAATTGCCTATACTTGGAAAACCCTGTAGTTTGGTCTGGAGAAAGTTATTAAACTCAGCTCTGCCAAGTTTGAAGCTTCCAAAGTGGAGAGAGCACACAAAGCTCTAGGGCTGATATCTTTTATTTCAACCTACAGAGTTCTGCCTTTTTGTAAACATGTTCCATGTAAGATGCAATATGGCATAGTGGTTAAGAGGATCAGATCCATGTTAGCTAATTAGCTGGGTGGAATTGTTTAAGACTGATGATTCACAGACCTGTACCCCTGAAACAAATAATACATTATATGTTAATAAAAAATAAATATAAAAAATTAGCTGGGTGCCCTGAATTAATTGCATAGATAAAATGGAATTGTAATAGCATCTACCTCTTAGATTGCAGGGATTAAATGAGTTAATACACAAAAAGTAAATAGAACTGTCCCTCCCAGAGTAAAAGTACTCATGAGCTAGCTACTGTTTTTGAAAATGGTTCTTCTGCTAAAAATAATAATTTATTAAAAAGTTTCTAAACCACAGGATGTAGGTTGCTCTCTTCATTTCTCTGTCTTCCTTTTCCATAATCCAAATTTAGAACCCCAGAAAACACTTCATACATATTTTTTAATTGGTCTGCTCTGAAAAACAGTCCAGTCAAAGATGTTAGGTAAAATGCCTGGGAAGGAAGCAGGCTAGTGAACGTGATATTAATAGGCAAGTGATGTTGTTAGCACCACACAAATCAACTCCATAAGATCGGTGCCTCCAACACCTCCTGAATGGCGTTGCCAACCATCAGAAAAGTATACACCTTTCCTTACCCTTAACTACTAGAGAAACATTTCAAATGTTTATTAAGAAGCTATCGTGCTGGGGCGCCTGGGTGGCTCAGTGGGTTAAAGCCTCTGCCTTCGGCTCAGGTCATGATTCCAGGGTCCTGGGATCGAGCCCCGCATCAGGCTCTCTGCTCAGCAGGGAACCTGCTTCCCTCCTTTCTCTCTGCCTGACTCTCTGCTTACTTGTGATCTCTGACTGTCAAATAAATAAATAAAAAAATCTTAAAAAAAAAATAAAAAGAAGCTATCGTGCTTGGGGTATCCTGTCAAACATGATCAAAAACAAATTTTAAGATGTAACCTTTGCTCTTAAACAAGGTTGGCTCTTTTGCATACCTATTCTCTCCTACTTGTTCCTACCTTGCTTTGGAAGCCACTGTGGGGTGCTGTCAGTGACTGTGGACAAAGTGGACAGGGTGGTTTATCCACCTGAATTATCTGAATATTAAGTTCAAAGTGAAAGCATAAGGAATAAATAACCAATCACACTTCCTAAACAAGAAAGATAGTCCTTCGTGCAGTTTAGAAAAATGTTAACGGATAGAAGATCATTTTTAATTATTTTAAAGCATGAAAAGGCATATGATTCCCTCAGTTTCTCTCTCTCTTTTTCTTCCATTTTCAAGCCAAACTTAACATCATGTTTTTATTTCCTTTTTTTAATTTTAGCTTCTATTTAAATTCCAGTTGGTTGACATACATGTTTTTATTTCCATTTAAATCATTGTGGTGATCTGGTTAGTCTACCTTGTTACATATAACCACGATGAAAAACAACACTATTTAATGAGTTCTTGAACATGAGTTTTCTGAATGTTATTATGGCTGTTCTTGAATTTTTTTTTTTCAGATTATTTTAGTTTGGGGTTTGTTATGACACCATGTTTTTAAAAGACATCTTTAGATTACAATATATTTTTAAAGGAGGGAAACAAAACCTTGATGCATTATAGTTCTCTCACCAGAGAAAAAAGAACTGTACCAGGGTATTAAACTGCAGGCAAGCAGCAATAGCAATAACATAGAAACTAGAACACAGAGACCCTAACGGCTTCAGTAGTCAAGCTGGCTTCTTGGCCGCTAGCATGTGTTAGTATGGGAATTAGAAAGGGTGCCCTTCTAAAGGGCAAAATAAATGTTCATAAAAATCTAACATTTTCATCAAATAACTGAATCTAATCCCTCAAATGACCGAGAAGCACAGGCAGGGAGCCTTTTCCTTGCTAGGCAGAAATGACACTAGAGGCCAAAGGGGCCAGATTGAACCAGAAACTCTGCAGGCCCATATGCCAGGAGGTGAGTCAGAAAAGGTGTTACATGCAACAGAGAATAGAAGTAACCGTTCAAGCTGGTGTGCTGGAATAAGGTTTTGAATCCAAAAAGAAGAAGACGAGTAAAAAAGCATGTTAAAATCAGGAGGGCAAGAAAAGGATAAGCAGAGGCATTCTGATTGACTGATGATTGATTGGCTAGAAAACATCAGATGGCAGTTGTTGCTTTTGTGAGCTAGAGGGATATGAACATATGCTGGGATGACCATGTTAAAAGGGCCAAGACTGTTAACTTTCCAACCTTTGGTAAGGTTAGAATTTCCCTGGTTACAAGGTCAAGGACACGTTTCTTTTAGCCCATATTCTTCTATTACTCCCAATTTTTCTTTTATCATCATTTAACTTTTCTTTCACATATTCAATTTAGATAGTCTGCAGGAAAAACCCTTAAGATCTCAGTGGCTTGTAATGAAAGTATATTTCTTGCTGATGGTGAACAGGTAAGGGAGGCGCAGGGGCATGCAGATGGCTTTGCTTCCTATTGTACTCAGAGATTCAATATGGCTGAAGTTCCATCTCACCTGTAGTCTCCAGAACACTGGGCTTCTACTTTGCCTCTATTGACTGTTGAGTCTAGAATTGGTACACATCACTTCAGCTCACATGTCCTTTCCTTGGCTATTTCCAGTCACGGGGCTCCACTCAACTTCCAGAAGCCTAGGAAATGCAGAAAACATGTGAAGTATTTGGTGAATATTATTGTCTTTGCCTTAGGGAGGAAGACTAAGTGTTGCTGGGTAGAAATTAAAAAGAAGTCACATGTGAGGGGGTGACTCTGTTTGATGGAGTAGCTTCAAGAGGGCCATCGCTGGGCTAATGGTTTTACTTGCTTTAAATGGTCCAGTTTGCTAATGTCTAGTTTTTAGCCAGATGTCACTTTCTGTTCTCTTCATTTCCCCTGATGCCTTTTTGTGATTTTTTTGAATTTTCCTTTTGTGCACTGGGGTCGATAATTCCAAGCATCTGCTCTAACACATAAGGGTATGATACCTCTTCAAACTGCACAGCAATGGAAGAGATAAAATCAGGTCTTTTTTTTTTTTTTAAAGGTAGCATATTGTGACAGAATATTTATCTGTAAATGTATATAGATTTAGAAACACCTTTCTTAAATTTTTGCCTGGTCATTAGCCTTGTAGGTAATAGCCAATGATCAGGTAGACCTGGACAAAAGCATTTGCACCCTAATTATGAATTTGGTGATTCAGTAAAGAATCACATAAAGGGGACACGTGGTTTCAATGAAGAGTGGTTTTTGACCTCTTCGCCAAATGAGTGATGGTGCTCCTAAGACCTATTATTTATAAGCAGGTTAATATTGCCCAAATGTCTCTCTTGCTGAAGATTAGAAGTAGAATTCAGGAGGCTACTGATCCAGATGGGGCTTTCTCATTCAGCGCAAGGAGAGATGTTCTGTCAATAAGGTCAAATTTAAGTTACTAGCTCAGGTTGAGGCCCTTTGGTAGGATTCTGGGCAAGCCATAAAATCTCAAAGCAAGCATCAATTGACTTTGACTCATGTACTTAATCAATAATGTGAATCAGACACAACAACTTTCATGCTAATATTCTTAATATAAATTGTTCTTTAAAAATTTGTATCTCGACTCAGAGATTAATTTCCTTTCCCCAGTCCAGCCAGTGGTTATGTTGGTATGGAAATGTGGAGGAAAGGTAGCAGTAGTTATACATGTTTCTAATGACCATCCAGACTATGCTTATGGAGACTTTCTTAAAAGGAGTATGGATGTGGAGGCAAAACTTGTTGCTGCTGGTATATAATCTCCTCTTTAAAAATTTTTTTATTTCTCTGAAGCAGAAATGTAAATAAGGAATTCTAGTATGTTGTTTTGTTGTAAATACTGTAGTAGATGTATGTCCCTCTTTTCAATAACTGAAAAGCCTCCATTATAGTGGGTATAAAATTGTATTTTTTATGACTCAACACTTAAGGACTCATTGATGAAATTAATGTATATGCCCCTATGTTAGAATTCTGTGTGTGTATAACTTGTAGGCCTTCGATAACTTGAGGGAAAAGGGAAAATATAGTTAAAAAGGTCTCATCTAGAAGATATTAAAAGTTGAATAACTTATATTTGGATTCTGAGTTTGCCACTTACCATGTCCATGATCACTGATGTGACTGAGTAAGTTACCTAACATTTCTGAGCCTGTTACTTCATTAAAAAAAAAAAAAAAAAAAAAAAAAAAAAGAGGGTAGGGAAGGAGGGAAGGAGGAGTATTGAGTTTCTACAGTAACCATACTTCTTTAGCTGAAAAATTGGGTGCTTTCAGGATCAAAGTAAGGGATGCTAGTGTAATACTGAACTCAGTAGTTTTTCAAGGCCTGTCTTACCCTTCCTGGTCTTGGACCCAACTCCACCCCCCAAACCCAAATACAAACACAGTCGCACAGTCACTCATAAAGCACATTCCCATCTGTGAGAGGCTGAAAAATCCTCCACAAAAGATGTTTACCTCAAAAAGGTAGAATCTTGGAACTTACAAATGCTACCTTCTTTGGGAAAAGACTCTAAGTTAAAGAGATCTTGAGAAGAGATCATCCTGGGTTATCCAGGTGGGCCCTTAATCCCGTGGCAAGTGTCCTTAAAAGAGACATACTGAGAAAAACAAACACACAGAAAAAAAAAAAAAAAACAACGATGTGACAATGGAAGCAAAGATTCAAGCAGTGTAGCCACAAGCCAATGAAGCCAATATATACTGACAATCACCAGAAGCTGAAAGAAGAAAGGAAGGATTTTCCTCTAGAGATTCTAGAGGAAATATGGTCCTGTCCTACTAGCACCTAGGTTTCAGACTTCCGTTCTCCAGAACTGTGAGAGAATGCATTTCTGTTGTTTCAAGCCATGAAATTCATGGTAATTTGTTACAATAACTAACAAATCATTTCTGTGTCTTTTCTCAGTTAATTCCTGCCTCTCTTCCTCCATTAACACAAACTAGAATCCTACCTATCCTCAGCATCACTTTTTTAGTTAAAATCTTTTGATTACCCCTACTCCCAACAATAAGGATTAATCTTGTCTTCCCTCTTTTCCTTAGGTACTTTATTTATACCTGTTAAAATTTTGACTTCTAATATTCCAGTATTTGTCTTTTTATCCTGCCTCAGTGCTTACTTGATTACTGGAATAGAGTCAGCATTTCATAAATATTTCCTCTGTAAATATGGGACCATGACCCATTAATGCCGGAATAGGGCCAATTTTTAAAGTAATTACACATAGTGCCAGTCCCTAACCTCCCAAGTATCTGGCTTCTTACTTGGAAATTGCTTTACAGATTCTGTGTTTTAAAACTGGTAGGGGGAAGGCTTAATGGAATAAGAGTAATAGGAAAAGAGAGAAAGTTAAAAAATAACTTTAATACTATAGTTATATTAATATCTCATTAATTAACTAAAAGTCTCTAAAATCACAATTGCCACATTTTTAAAGATTTATTTATTTATTTATTTGACAGATAGAGATTACAAGTAGGCAGAGAGGCAAGCAGAGAGAGAGGAGGAAGCAGGCTCCCTGCTGAGCAGAAAGCCCGATGTGGGGCTCGATCCCAGGACCCTGAGATCATGACCTGAACCTAAGGCAGAGGCTTTAACCCACTGAGCCACCCAGGCGCCCCTGCAATTGCCACATTTTTACTTATTTACATCATGCCTTTTTCATAAAATAAAAAGGGTCTGGCCTATATACTGTATGATTCTAACTGTGTGACATTCTAGAAAAGGCAAAGCTACAGGGACAATAAAAAGATCAGTGGTTGCCAGGGTTTAGGGGTTGGGGGGAGACTAGGGGAAGCACAGAGGTCTTTTAGGCTAGTGAAAATAATCTGCCTAATACTACAATGATGGATATGCCATTGTACATCTGTCTGTCCAAATAGTTGGAATGTACAACACTAAAGGTGAACTCTTATGTACTCTATGGGCTTTGGGTGACGATAATGTACCAGTGTAGGTTCATGATTGTATGTATTGTACCACTCTGGTGAGGGATGCTCATAATGGGGGACTCTATGCATGTGTGGGACAGAAGGTATATGAGAAATATCTTACCTTGTATTCAGTTTGGCTGTGACCTAAAGTTGCTCTAAAAAATAATTAATAGTAATAAATAATAAAGAGGGTAGATGTGAGGAGATGTGAAATATTATGGAATATATCTTCGATAGCAAAATTTGAGGCACCAGAATGAGTCACTTAGTGGCATATATCCTCGGGCCCTTTAGACAGTTCAGGGAGGCCATTGTCTAATACTGGGTCTGTGGGATGGTCTTAGGTGCAAGGATCCAAGCCTCCATGTTCTCTAATGCTGTGGAGAAAACACAGACAATGCTCCTTTTATTAAGTCTTCAAACAGCAAAATATTTTCTTTTAGATTTCATTTATTTGAGAGAGAGAGAGAGCGCGAGCGCAGAAGTGGTGGGGAGGGGCAAAGGGAGAGGGAGAGCTGAGCAGGGAACCCAGTGCAGGGATCCATCCCAGGACCCTGAGATCCTGACCTGAGCCAAGCAGAAGGCAGACACTTAACTGACTGAGCCACCTAGGCAACCCATACAGCAACATGTTTTTTGAGAGCAAGGTACTTTGTTTCTCTGAAACTGGATTTCATAATGTAGAAAAGGAAGGGTTGATGTACCTATTTGGAGAGGCTGCCCACCCTAAATTCTTTAAAAAAAAAAAATGTCTCCCATTGCCTTATCATGCCTGTACTAGAACACTCCTTCTCCCTGACTCCCTCTAAGTAAACCAGGAGTGAGACACTATTAGACTTCCCAAATGTTAATTTTTATCACGTGGAAATTACTCACTATATGGTTATGCTGATGCAGAGTTCTGCCTGTCTTAAAACTAGACCCATGCTGCAAGGTATGTCACTTACTGCTTGTGCTTAAAAATCTCTTTTAAAAATTACTTTTTGAAATGGTGCTTAGTTATCTTTTTTCCAGAGAGGAAAATGATGTTTATAGCCTCAGCTTCAAGAATTATATTTAGAAAAAAAGAAAAAAAAAGATCAAAGTGCTATGGAAAGAAGAAAGCTTATTTCTTACCTTTAAAAGATGTCCCCCCTAAGACAAACATTTAAAAATATATTTAATTCTTGAAGGAAGCTTTTGAGAGCAACATAAACAAATGAAGGAGTGTGTCTGGAAGAGAAATTGTGTTTCAATCTCATGCTCTGGTTTCTTTCTGTAAGCTACAACATACATATTTTAAAAGGATAATAGAGATTAAAAAAAAAAAAAAAAGAATAGATACAAGGGACAATGCTGGTCATGTGGATTGTCTGACTTTATTTACACAGAGACGATGTTGTTTAAGATGGACCTAAAATGCTAACCTCAGATAGATGCCATCAGGGACTGGAGTTAGTGTTCTCTGGGGAAATCCTCATTCTCAGGCCTGAAACATAGGAATAAGACCCTTAGATAATTCAGCCTTTCTCCTGATATACCTTCATGGAGGAACTATAAGCTCAAATTACTTTCTAAGTCATTTAATTGTTTAGCAAAATGCAGTGAAAAATACTCTGTGCAAAGACTTGTTCTAGATTCTGTAGAAGTTAGAAAGAGGAGTTATGTTGGATTACACAACAGTGAGGGAAGGAGCAAGGTGGGAAAGGGAAAATAGGGACAGAAGTTAATGGAGATGGGAGCGAGACATGCAGTATAAGTCTGGATCAGGCAGAGCCCAGGGAGCTTGAGGTTCCAAATTAAGAGACTGGCATTAGAGATGAGGTCTCTAAATTATGTCTTTGGGAACTTTATTTTGAGTTCCATTCTAGAATTAGGGAAGAGAGAGAGTATTTGAAATAATTCCCGAATAAATAACATGGATTCAGAAGTGTCTCTAAGATGGTTTCAACCCCTTGGCAATTATTCAACTATCTGAAGTTAAAGGATGCATAGAAGGGGAGAATTCTAACATTCTTAGAGTATGTACTGTGTGCCAGACACTTAATCTATTATCTCATTTAACTCTAAAACAAATCCATGATATAGATGTTGTTTTCTCCATTTAAAAATTTTTTTTTTCTTCAAGATTTTAATTATCTATCTATTTGACAGAGAGAGAGATCACAAGTAGGCAGAGAGAGAGAGAGGGAAGCAGGCCTTCCGCCAAGCAGACAGCCCGACGCGGGACTCGATCCCAGGACCCTGAGATCATGACCTGAGCCAAAGGCAGAGGCTCAACCCTCTGAGCCACCCAGGCGCCCCTCCACATTCTTTTTATCCCTACCATGAAAATTTCCAAAGAGAAACACAGTATCAAACTTTGTTGTTGTTGTTGTTTAGGTTTATGGCCAGATTAATGTGTTCAAGATAACTCTAGTTTCATTCTGCCTCTGCCAGGGGCAACCTAGAGCCTCTGATCTATAGGTGGTGTTCTCCTTTAATTAGTGTCCCTAAGTGCCTGCCCTTCATTCCTTTGTTTAACAAATATTTACTGAGCTGCTTCTGTACACCAGGTAAATATTCAAGTGTTGTAGACGTATACATCAGTGAACAAAACTCACAAAATGTCTGTTCTCACAGAGCTTACAGTCTATTTAGAGGGAGACAGGAAATAAATACAAAGCACAATAAAGAAGTAAAATGTATACCATGTTAAAAATTAATAAATATGATGGAAAAATTAAAAAACAAACTGTGCAGGATAAGGGGGTCGTAGGGATGAGGATGGATATCACAGTGCATGGGTAGGTATCATTTAGAAGGTGAAAAGTGAGCAGAGACATGAAGCAAGTGAGGAATTTAATAAAGCTGAAGTCAGAAATAAAGGGGCCTTAACATTCAAAGGATCCAGACACGTTATCCTTAGAACAAACATTAGAACGTGTTTCTAGGCCAATATGGCTGGTGCAGAGTGAGTTAAGGAGAGACTAGGATAAGTTAAGGTCAAATTGGATTGGGGAAGGACAGATCATGAAACACGTTGTAGGTCATTACGTGGGCATTGGCTTTTCCTCTGAGTTAAATGGGAAGGTGATGCAGAATTTTTAGAAAATATGTGATATGACTTTAGCTTTTAGAAGATTATTCTCTCCTGTGTTGATAAAATAAGTCAGAAAGAAGCGGGGCAAGGTTGAAATAGGAAGTAGTGGACTCTTGCAATAAAAGGTGAGGATGTCAGTGGCTTAGATCGGGGCGGGGATAGAAGAAGGAAGGGAACTGGTTGGATTCTGGATATTTCGTAGATATCAATTCAGCAGGTTTGCGATGAATTTCATGCATGGATTTCAGAGAAAAAGAGGATTTTAGAATGACCCCAGGATTTTTGCCTGAACAACTACAAGACTGAAATAATCATTAAGCAAAAGGAAAAGGCTGAAGAAAGATGACTGGGAGGAAAGGCCAGGAATTTTTTCATTTGTTTTTTTTTTAAACAGGTTGAGTTTGAGATACTTGCTAGATATATGTATCAGTTGTCTATTGATGCATGACAAATCAACATTAACTTAACAGCTTAAAATAACACCCACATTATTAATTCACGTTTCTCTAGGTAAGAAGTCTAGATGGGTTTTCTGCTTAGAGTTTCACAAAGCCAAAATCAAGAGCTCATCCAAACTGTGCTCGTAGCTGTACATTCTGGGAATGAATCCATTTCCAAGTTTATTCACGTTTCTGGAAAATTTCAAATTCCTTGTGGTTGTAAGACTAAAGTCCCTATATCCTTGCTGGGCTTTTATCAGAGGAGTCACTCTCTAGTCATTGCTCATGGTTCCTCCATCTTCAAAGACAGTAACATTCCGTCAAGTCTTTTTCTTGCCTCAGATCTCTCTGACTTTCCCATCTGCATTCCTCTTCTTGCGGCCACCCTGGGAAAGCTCTCTGCTTTTAAAGATCTATTGTGATTAGGTGAGGTAATTTTTCTTTTTATAATAAAGAACATGATCATTAGAGGAGTAACAGAGGAAGAGGAACAGAGGAAGAGGAACTTCCAACAGAGGAAGTAGGAGAAGATGAAAGGGTGAAGGTTATGGGAGTCCTCTTCAAAGTCTCACTAGTACTACATACAAGTAGAGATGTTGAATAAGAAGTTAGTCATATGAGCCTAGAGTTTAGGGACAAGGTGTCAGCTAGATTTGGAAGTTTATGTTTAAAGTCTTGATTTCTTTCTTCCCTACAACCTCCTTAAGAAGTTGGGAGTGAGTTGCTAAGGAACACTGAGCCATAGGTGTGGATGGAGCTATTGCCACAAGGTTAGACATTTCTGTTACCTAAAAATTGCCTAAAAGAAACATTTCAATGATTCACATCATTGGGCAGATCTGATTGGAATGTCATGCTTGCAGTGATATGGACTTTTCTGCCTAAAATGTGTGGTCACCTTTTTTTTTTATAAAAAATCTACTTCAGTCTCAATGGCAGACTGTGGCTGCTCCCTGAATTTTTCATTTGTTCAATCCTAAATGGTGCCCACTGTTCTCTCCGACTTTAAATAGGTCTATGTCAAAGAAAAATTGCATTCAGTGTTTTTTTATTCCAAGAAATCTAGGGCTAAAAGTCAGCACTTGTAGAAGCAGAAACCAAGCTGCTCTGTGTGAGATATATTGAGCATGTCCTCTGGATGGAATAGTAAGTAGTTAAGAAGAAACCACCATGACTTTTATCACTCATCATCTGGTGAATTAATTAACCTGAGGCTTGACTAATGGAAAGCTATTTTGCTGCTAAGGGTGATTAATTAACAAATTCTCCTATTTAGGAACTAGTGCTTATATATGCACATACGTATATATATGTATATTAATATATCAGTGTGTGTATATATATTGCACTATTAGGTGTGATTATTTAAAATACTATTTTGTTTGTTTTAAAATATTGTAAATAATTTAAAATGAAAGGAATTGCCTCTTCCTGGAAGTTTCAGGAGCTAATGAATAGTCCCCATGGTCATATTAAATTGACATCCAACAGAAAAGAAAATAGAGCCAGGTGACTCTTTTCTTGTCAAAATCATTAGCTTAATGGTAGAGGACACAGGACAAATGAACTGTAGAAGCAATTGTGAGCCATACTTTTGTCATATGACAGACTCTCCATCTAAGCAATGGGAACTAGGTGGGTGGGGATAGGAAGGGGGAGGGTATTATGAACAGCTGCCAGATCATTTCTGTTATGTTTAGTTCAGCCTGAATTAGGAAGAAAGAAAAAAAAATGAAGAATGTCTTGTGCTCTAGGATGAATAAATATTGTTGAATCAGATGTTAAGATTGTCTTTAACAAACTTAATAGCATCCAGAAATCCAAAGAAGGGAGATTACTTAGATGATAATGAATCTGAAATTTGTATTCAAGAAAAGCAAATTATTTGGCCTGAGGGGGAGTGTGGGGGTGAGACTCAAGGGGGGAAACAGCTATTTCCTAACATTCAAAGCATTGTCCTGATAAAGAAAGAAAATATTTGTTCAGCATTACATTAAAGAGTAGGGCTAGAATGAATGATTGGAAATTAAGAGGACCTAAAACATTTGAGATCAATGTAAGAATGGTCTTTCTAAGAAAAAACAAGCAGAATCTTTTACTTGAATTATTTAAGTAAAAGCTAATACACCACTGGTGAGAAATGTTTGTATGTTGTTCTTCATAAACTAGGTGATCTTTCATCCTGATCTGACTCTAAGATACTATGAGCCTATAAAATAAGCTAGTTTTGTTATAGACTTGAGCTCATTACATATGATAATTCAAGTCTCTAAAGTAGTAAGGGTTGGGGCGCCTGGGTGGCTCAGTGAGTTAAAGCCTCTGCTTTCGGCTCAGGTCGTGATCCCAGGGTCCTGGGATGGAGCCCCACATCGGGCTCTCTGCTCCGTGGAGAACCTGCTTCCTCCTCTCTCTCCCTGCCTGCCTCTCTTGCCTACTTGTAATCTCTGTCAAATAAATAAATAAAATCTTTAAAAAATAAATAAAGTAGTAAGGGTTACTGTGTAGTAGTTAAAAATTACTACTAATTTTTTTTTAATTTCTATTACCTATCATCTATGTATCATGATATCCTTGTGAGAGACTGCTAGTTTTTCTTCCAAAAGCCAGTCTCCCTTTTTTTCAACGAAATGGAACCCCAATATTTTTTGCTGATCACTGTCTACCCAGGTAAAGACTTCACTTTCCAGCTTCCTTTATCTATATGGAACAAAAAAAAAATGGCCAATGTATTGCAAGCAAAAGTGACATGCGGCAATCTTCCTAAAGCTTTATAAGAGACAGGTGCTTCCATCTCTGTCATTTCAGCCCCCTTTACCTTGTCCTCCTTCCTGCTGGTGTGATGTCTGCAGGTGAAGAGAACCTGTTGGATCCTGAGTTGTTTGGAATAGGGAGAGCCTTCCTAATGAAGAAATTAAAGAGTAGTGTTAATTAAGCTTAAGTGTTCTAACTACACATACACAGGTAACTATATGAGGCAATGGATATGTTAATTAGCTTGCTTATGATGAACATTTTACATTATATTTGTATATAAAATCATCAAGTTGTACACCTTAAAAATATACAATTATAATTATCAATTATACCTCAATAAAATTGATGGGGGCAAAAATAGGAGACTGACTCTCACAGAGCTTTATGAAGCAAAGCTCAATGCCTGTATCCAGACTTTTTCCATGAGAGAAAAATAAATTACATTTAATACCACAGCCATTTTTGTTCATGACATTTATTTATTTATTTATTTATTTATTTTTAAAGATTTTATTTATTTATTTGACAGACAGAGATCACAAGTAGGCAGAGAGGCAGGCGGGGGGTGGGGGGAGCAGGCTCCCTACTGAGCAGAGAGCCCAATGGGGGGGCTCGATCCCAGGATCCTGGGATCATGACCTGAGCTGAAGGCAGAGGCCTTAACCCACTGAGCCCCCCAGGCGCCCTGTCCATGACATTTAAAACTTAATTCTATACTGATATATAACTGTATAATAGAACGATAGCTATTCCTATAGCAATTCCTAATTGATAATTATAATTCATTATAGACGGTAAAGACATTGCAAAATTAGTTAAATATATTTCTTAAATGTTACTTTTAATTTGTTTAAAATTTACACTATTTTTAAACTTGTAAATAATCTGAAAATTGTAATTTATTTGCTCTTTCAAAAAAGCAAAGTTAGTTATGTAACAATTTTATCTTGTGTCTACAACATTCACAATATGGATACTTTGCCTTAGAAAATCTACCACTTAACCAGAAACTGAGTCAACATTATAGTATTCCTGGGATCTCAAGAACACTCTGGGGAGAGCTGAAGCAGACTCAAGTATATATATATTAATATATGCTCTACAGGCATTCTCATGGGACTCTGCAACCCTGATTTAGTGACTTTCTAGCTATTCAGATAAAAAGACTATTTAGAGTTTATATCTTTGTGGGAAGGACTATCCCCTGTTAGAGTAAAGTTATTATAAAATATTAGAAAGAAATAATATTTCTTTAATAAACATCCTATTGATATCTCCTATAGATATGAAAAGTTTAATGTAATTGATGTAGCATAGCCAATAAACCATGGCAAGCTTTCTAGCACTGTCCTTTAAATGAACTTCATGAAAGCCCGAGAAAATACTTCAGATGAAAAAAAAAAAAAAAAAGCGTATTTTATAGGTTTGGGTATGCTTAAGTAGATTCCAAGGCTCATTCTCTAGAAAATCACTACGATGCATCTTTAGGACCCATATTCTGCCTTCTTTATAGAAAACTTATGTAATCATTTATAGTTTAGGTTAAAGATGAGTTAACATAGGCTAGAAATTAATTTCATATTCTCAGGAATTCCCTAAACATACTAAATTTCACTGAAAGCATTTTACACTTTACTCTAATTTTATTTTATTAATATGTATATGGGCATAATGACTAGGTATTATAAAGCAAACCCAGACAAAATTTTTCTTTCAAGATCATTATCAAACACTGGAGTAGGGCTGCATTATCAGAGATACCTGGAACAGGGTTTTGCTATTGTTTTGTTTTTGTTTTTGTTTATGTAGTCTACATGCCCCACATGGGGCTCAAACTCATAATGCTGAGACCAAAAGGTTCACGTTCTACTGATTGAGCCAGCCAAATGTCCTAAAGGAGATGTTTTTAAAACCCATGTACCCATTTGGGGCTCCTGGGTGGCTCAGTGGGTTAAAGCCTCTGCCTTTGGCTCGGGTCATGATCTCAGGGTCCTGGGCTCGAGCCCTGCATCAGGCTCTCTGCTCGGCAGGGAGCCTGCTTCCCTTCCTCTCTCTCTGCCTGCCTCTCTGCCTACTTGTGATCTCTGTCAAATAAATAAATAAAACCTTAAAAAAAAAATGTACCCAACTCCCACACATGACTTGCTGAATCAACATCACACTTGTACCCTAAGAAACTTCCTTTTTCTTAAAGGAATGGAATCCGCAAATTTTAGCTTGTCACATGGTTCTCCAGAATGAAAATTTCACTCTCCAGCTTCCTTTTTGGCTAGCTTTGGCCATGCGATGTCTTCATGCAAATGGACGCACCAACATTTGGAACCAATCATCATGGCTTTCAATTAGCCTGAATTTAGCCACTAAAATAGTGCTGACAGAAATCCTCCCCTTTGGGACCCTGACAGGTCTCGGGACACCCTCGATTACTGCAAGCTATGAAAAAATACAAATAGAATTACCCTTCAAAACATGCTTATGTGGAGCAAAACATCAAGTTGTCTTTCTCAGTAAAAGCTTTTAAAAGCATATTACAAAGTAAAACCACAACTAGAAACTTCCAATAAAGGCATATGTAGCTCAGTTGGGTTATTTTATTTTATTTTTCTATGAAAAGGGAAAAAATGACAAAAATAAAATGCACTATTGGGTGTTCATTTGAAAGTGCAACTTACCAGCTTGCACCAATCTCTTTATAGAGTCACCCCTAACTTGCTGTCTCCTGTACTGTAGACTAATAGGAGAGCCCCAGGTACAGCAGGGTCTTAAGTCAAAGGGAATCAGAAATGTTCATGCTATAGAAATCCCTGTCAAAAGAAAAAGGAATGAAAATATTTCTAAATACATCTCAGCAGTAAAAACAAATTATTTTTTTTCTTTTCATTAACTACAAATTTAAATTATTCAGAGTTAATTTTGCAACCATGATACAACTGAAATAGTTATCCAGTACATATTTGACCTGGTACGTATGCCTCTGCACTAATCTGACCTTGGAAATAAGATTAATATGTATGTTACCTTGTACAAAAACAAGGGACGTTTCCCTTCTTTAGCCTGGGGAATGATTTGAATTTACAGTAGAAGATAGAGAAGTACTGTGCTATATAAAATACCTCATTGTTTCTATTTAAGGAAAACATAACATGACATTGAAACATTCATATGTGTATTTTGACTTTCATAGTCAAAATAGAGTGCTCAAGAATTAAAGAGTAATACCAAAGTAATTAATGACAACCATGTAGGTATGTAGGCATATATTAATGAACTTAGCTCTGGACCTTCAAGTTATCAGGTTAACGCTATGGCTAATTTATAAGTTTCTGCTGGATTAAACTCCCACTAAAATTTTGTTCTGAAGGTTTATTAATGGAGCATGTAAATATATTAATAATAGTGCAACCTATAGTTAGTAGAGAATAATCACTGCTATCATTTTAAGAGAGAAAGTAGTTGGAGAACCAGACAGCTAAGTTTGCCTCCATGATGTTCTCTGGTGGTTGAGTAACAAGGGAACACCAAGAATTTCCTGTACAAGAGTGCTTTTTACTGATCTCCACATGTATCACTGAGCCCCTTCCAGCACTCCAGTCAAGGAAATCTGCCACTTCTTTGTCCTGATGTAAGGTGTTCAGGGAGATGAGTGATTCATCTCATTTGTAAATGAGTTATAGTAGGATAAATGGGAGGCTTCCTTTGAAACATAGAATATGAATAGGAAATTTTTTGCTAGTGTTGTAGGAGAATGCTCTGGTAATGAGTATTCTGTGATCATCTTGCAGCCTATCAAGTAGATCATTTGTTCGGGTCATACTTAAGTCAAGCAATGGCTAGAGGAATCATCTAATGGTCAGACAAACCGAAGAGACCTCAGACTTTCTCGGCTTTGGCACCATTGATATTTTGGCCAAGTTTTTCTTTGTTGTGGCTACTATCCTCGTCCCAAGATGTTTGGTAGCGCCACTGGCCTCCAGCCACTGTATATGCTAGTAGCTTCCACACCTCATTAGGACAACCAAAAAAATGTCTCAGAACATTGCCAGATGCCCCCTGGGGTGAGGGTATAATTGCCCCTGATTAAGAACCATCTAGTTACCTAATGACCAAAGGTACAGGATTTTCAGAAAAGGAATTGGCTGAGTCTGTAACTGCATGTGATGATGAAGTGAGTATAATTTATGAGATTAAAAAAAATATCGATATAAAAATAAACTAATGTTTTGCAAAAGCTTAGTAACATTTTTTGGTTGTGCACTCATTAGGAGGTGTTTTATCTTGTATATTTTCAATTACTAAAAGCATAGCAGAATAGCTCACATTACACCATTGTTACCTAGTATTAGAAATCAGTGAGATTTCTTGTTAAGAAAGTAAATAAAAGATAAGATTGTATTTAGTGCACATAAATAGTAAGATGTTAGGGAGTGTCATTAGAATAGAATAAATAGTGGCATTAGAATAAAAATGAGTATAACTGCTAAGGTATCTAAATCTTGCTTAATGATGTCAAAGTTGGAGCAGATATTAACGGGTCGGGCAAAACTGAATTTATGAAAACGTATATAAAGAAGAGAGCTGAAACATCGGGGCAATGTTCATTCCTTCTTGTATATATTTTGTCACCAAATTCTTAAAGATATAACCATCTTGATGATAGGGTCTTATTAAGCTTTGTCTTATTAATCTTAAAATACCTAGCATTTTCTGTGGCTCGAAATATGTAGTTAGGCTCAAAATATGTAGTTATTAAATATCTGTTGAATTAATTATCTCTTCCTATTTATTTACAGTGTTTTAGTTTCATTTGCAAATACATCTTGCTTGGTATATTACTATCTTTCTACATAGGTTTTTTTTTTTTTTTCCCTTTGCTTCTAATTTCATTCTCCACCATACTACAGCCAAAAAAAAATGTTTTTTGAAAACTTATTTGGATCATATAATTTCCTTGATTTAAACTCATAATTGACTTCCTATCACTGAGAAAAATCCTAAGACCTTTGGCAGTAAGCATATTTAAAATTTTAATCTAGCCCCAGCCTACCATTGCTACCTCATCTCCCACTGCTTACCCATGTGCTCAGATACTCAGCCATGCTGTCCTTCTTGCAGTTCTTAGAAGGAGTCAGGCTTTCTTGCATCTTTGTCACTATGTTCATGCAATTCCCTCAACCTGGATTATTCTCTGCCTCTTGCCTGATTTGACCTATTCTTAAGATAGATATATTCATCGCTTGATTCTTAGTCAAAAGATCGGCTTTTCTGCATGAAGTGTCCTAGCTGAACCAAGTCTTTGGCTATACTTTGTTTTCATATGTACTACCTTTTAATACTTCTCTTCTTCAGTCTTCCTAAAAATTTTTTATGACCTACACTAAAATGTTATTATGTTGTATCATAACTGTCCATAAGTCAGGTCTGCCTGGGGTATAATCTTTCCTTGTGTTTTACTTTGAGAACATGCAGGTAGTGAAAAAGCTTTCCAATTGTCTCTTAGAGGGCCTTCTGTGGTACCTTCATAGCCATAGACCTTCCTGCAGCTGCCAACAACCTCTGGAAGATTCCATGTCACCCATGCCATAAGACCCTTCCTCCCCTGGCCCACCATCCTCTTACTTTCCAGCCCCACTGGAGTACTTATGGTTTTCTTAGACCCATGCACGAGACTCTGGAAAACAGAAGTGGAATGACAAAATCTAAGGCCATACACAGTTCAAATCCTGGCTCTGCTATTAACTTGCCATGTGATATTGAAGAAGTAATTGTCTGTAAAGTATGAATAATAATGGATTCATCTCATGAGGTTGTTGTGGAAATAATATAACTAAAATATGTAAAGCAGTTAATTAGAACCTGGCACATACTGAGTGTGTCATCATTATTTGCTATTCTTTTATATAAAGATGTTATTTAAGAGCAAGCTGAGCTCAGAAGTGTTGAGAACAATTTGGTAGAGAGCATAGTACAGTGATTTGCAGAGGCTCAGAGCTGAGCCATTTAAATACACAACAGCTCTATGGCCTTTGATAAGTGACTTAACTCTGTGCCTCAGTTTTTTAAGGTACTAAAAGGAAGATCATTACTCCTATGATTATTGGGTTTTTGTAAGGATTAAATGACATATCACATGTAAAATACTTAGAATTGGTAATAAGTTCACTAATTTATTGTTAATAATAATGTAGCCGGAAAGGCATTTCTGTATTCATACCTATTCAAAAACTTGTCTCCACTGCCATTCCACTCAATATTTCTGTTGCTTTGAACTCTACCCATTATTCATTCTCTTTGGTATTCCCACTTATTTAAAGTTCCCCCGTATCTCTTCTGGTATCTACAAAGCTTTCTCTTAGAGATTTTCATTTTAGTGTATCTTTAAAAAATCTTGTGTTAAGTTGCCTCCATCTTTTTTCTTGGGTTTGGACAACCCAAACATCACATTTAGTCCGATGAGTTCTGGAGGAGAATGGCCTTCCCTCCATGAGCAGAGATTTGCTTCCTCTAATTTCAGTTCAGTTTCCCCACCACACAAAGCTGTGGGCTGGTGTTTACTGGGGTCACCAACAAGGAAGCAAAGCTTGAAAATCTAAAATTTCCTTAGAGTCAACCTGGCCAACTGTATCTATCCCCTGTTGAGGAAGGAGTGCATTTCCTATTAACTTCAATCTGGCCCAGGCCCTTTAGAAATGTTTGACATCCCTACCAACATCCTTTCAACATGTTTAAAGCAACTTAACATTCTCTTGTTCCACCTAAAACCCAGGTGATTAAACAAGAAGAAAAAGAAAAAAAGAGAACTCCCTAATTATGAAAAGTTGTGTTCTTTCTTTCTGGCTGAATGGAGCCAGCAGACAGTAAATAAGTCTAGTTCTAGAATCTTCCTCAGAAGGTGATGGTACGGGAGTTGGCCAGTTCATTTTACCACTTCTGTTTACGTGCATTCTGTTGAAGGGAGAGGGAAAGTTGAGGTAAATAAGATGAAGAATGACAGGTAAAGAGAAAATAGAATTCTGAGTTAAATTCGGACTTTCTACTAGAAAGCGTACAGAGACATAGAATTTTAAATTTACTATTTATAAAATAAGTCTGATATGAACTTTTGTCTTACCTCAAAAGTTTTCAAATGACAAGTTGAATACAAGTTGATTATTATTTCTAAACTAAGGGATAACCTGGGAATTTGTTTTGTGCATCCCATACTTTATTTGACAAACATTGCTTCCTTTATATGAAAGCAAATCTTAATAACTGTATCTTCAAATTTAATGTAGTATTTCTCAAAAAGATAAATTCTTCTTTTAAAAGTACTTCTTCCCATAATATGACTTGAAAAGGGCAATTTATCCCATTTTGAAAGTGGTAACATCATAAATTGGCGGTTATCATAATATAGCAATTGATTACTTTAAAGTACATAAATGCATAATTCATGCCTTGTGGCCCACTGATTAAAGGAATAAGTGACCATATAGACAATACTAAGATGTAGACAGATTTCAAATATTGCTCAGAATGTTTCAATCATGCTGATTCACTTCAGGCAACAGAGACTAAATTACGTTTATATGATTTGTCTTCACCTCTCTCCTCTTCGTCCGAGAGCAGAGTCCTGTGCCTGGATGTTAATTATAACCACACCTTGTGATCAGTGATGTTTTCATAAATATAATTAAAAAAAGACGGAGAGACTTAGAGGGCTTTTTCTATTTCCATGGTGATGTACACAAACAAGTAAAAAATGTGCTCCCCTGAATGTGTGATTAGCACAGCCCCGATCGAGCCTGTGTGGGTTTTTCCAAAAGTTTGCTCACAGCATTCACGGTGGGTTCGTGCAGGTGACACACAGAAATGCCCCCAACAAACTGACTGGAATCCGGAAGAGAACTGCAACTACTGACAACTGGCCCTGCCTGTTTTACTGTTGGAGGTAAAGATCAGCCACTTGCTGTTGTTCCTCTAATAAATATTGCAGACCCTTTGATGAGTAATTAGTGCAGACGCAATCCCCTCCTAATGGCACAAGGTGAAGGAAAGGAAAAATAAAACACATTTTAAGTTCTGCGTCTTTTCCCCCTACACCGCTGGAATCCTTCGTCTATCCACACAATAGATTAACTACCCTCTGTGCATACTGTATTTTGCTCAGCCCTTAATATTCCGAAGCAGGGCTGAGCAGTCGTTATCTGTGGCGGCTCCTGGGTGATTTTCAAGCCCAGCACTACCCACCCGAGTGGTAGTGACACCGGCTTTCACTGAAGCCTTATTACTCTTAAAAGAGCAATTTGGTTGGTCGCACGGCTATTAGGATCACACAGCAGCCTGAAGGCTGTCAGTACAACAGCTTCTCATCTTTTTCACACAATCCTGACATCTTTTCTCTTTTCTGCTGGACACGGACATGACTGTTTTTATCATTTTCCATCAAGCTCACCCAAAACTCTGAGGAATCTATTCCCACTGAAAGCAAAGGGAAGATCAGAAATTATTTTCGAGCTCCTGGAGCTGGAGCAGAGCTGACTGCATGCGGAGAGGAGCCGGATCCGTGAGAAATGTAGCTTGGCTCAGGGCTACATCAGGGAGCTGCGACTTCAGCTGTGAGAGATGGCAAAACAACACCTACCTCAGGTTTTTCAATGATTGATGCTATTTTAATAATCAGGAGGGAAGAGGATGTGAGAAATTTTGTGACATTAACTTGTGGCAATGTTATCATTAGAGAAAGTGAGGAAATTGACTAGACTTGAACTTTTCTTCGTTTTGATGCTCTTTTTCTCTGGACCCACTCTGAGCAAGCTGACTCGGACCCCCTGGAAAGGAAAACCTTGGAAAGGGGGTAAGTGATGAAAGTTTTGCATTAAAGATCTAAATGGAGTTAGCAGGGCTGATCAATGGCAACTTGAGGACAGCTAAAGGTAGAGCAGCTGCATCTGCTGGAAATCGGATTTTTATTTCAGGAAAGACGATCTGTGCTGTAGGTGGCGAGGAAGAAGAGTTCTTTCTGTGTTATTGATATAAATATATGTTTTTTGCGATTTTTGGCTTTCGGGGCTATCGAAGCATGGCAAGGATTGTTTCCAGCAGGGAGGATATAGGACCAGACGCGTGGTACTCTAGTGCAAGCATATGGGTGGTATCCTTAGGAGGCTGCATTATTTTTAAAAAAAGAAATGGGTCCTGAATATGTTAGATGCCTGAATTGTTTGGCAGATTTTGTGAACCGGTCAGAGGGCTGCCTGAAGAGGGGCATGTGATGAAACGCAGCGCCACCAACACTAATTTGCTGGCCATCTCGATCAGTGTTGATGTGATAATAAAGATAAATTGCTTTAACTTTATTGAAAAAAAAAAAATCTGCTGAACAAGAACAAGCCTTTCGGTACTTTGGAGACTGGAAATCCATTTTCTTCCGCTGTCGAGAAATTCAGATGAGATGAGGGAGAATTATGGTACTTTGACCCTGGCTTTTTGTAAAGTTCAGTTGATTCTGCTTTTCCTGATTGAATGCCGTTTGTTTATACTAAACACAAGTTACCAGTGTATCTGTTCTGTGAATGCTCTAAGCCAAACTGATGCTGCAGAAATAGCCCCTAAGAGACTTTCTGAACTCTGTTTGCATGTTTGGGGAAAAATCCTGAAGGGAGATGTCGGAGGATTTTCTTTGCAGGAGCATTTCTTTTCACCTAACATTTTTCTCAGCTCCGGAAACGTTTTCTGGGTTTCCCCACCTTTGCTGTACTGTCAACGGTATGATGTGAGGTTAAGGAGAAGCATGAACATTAACAAGAAGTTTTAATAATTCATCACAACATCTCAGCAGGATTTTCTAAATACAGGAGCCCCTTCAGTTTGATCTTCCTGTTTCTCCTTTTGTTGCATTAAAGATATTACAAATCTTCTACCTCTAGTACCTTCGAGGGAAAAGTTCCAACAGGCACTTAGCTTAGATGGTTGGTGCAGATGTACTCCTGAGGAGTGGAGCTGCAAATTATCTTTGGGCATTGTAAATCATATCACCACATTACTGTATTTCCTCGTGTTATCAGCGTGTGTGTGTGTGTGTGTGTGTGTGTAAGGGGTGAGGGATTCTTGCAAACTGCAAGCTGTTATTTATGTTAGCCCGCATGGCAGCTTTTTGGTGGCTTGGGATCTAGAGATGTATGGTGTGTTATCAACTCCAGGGGATGTCAAAAGTGTTAACTTGTACTTCTATCTAATTTTTTCAAAGACAGTCTGCACCTCCAGCATGTAAAAGTACTACCATTTCCTGTGATAAACTTTAGCTGTCGACTTTGGAGCTCTAGCTACCCAGGGAGAAAGTTAGATCCATGCAAGGCTTGGGAAAAATTGTTAACCTAATCAGAAAGGTTTATTTCAAAATATTTGCATGTGTTCCTAAGCGTTTATTCATTCCACAGAGCTTTAAATACAGATGCATTGGATTGCATTTGTAAATCAGGTCTGAAATGTTTCGTCTTTGAACATATGACTACTTTTTCCAATGTGCTCTAACTAGCTCAGCTAGAAATTTGCTAGCTCTGCTGTATGATGATGATATGACTCAGTCAAGTTCAGGAATAGGCAATCATAGCAACATATTTCATTTATCATTAAAAGGGTTTGTATATTTTAGAGAGGTCCGGCCAGTTACTAGAAAACTTTAAACATGCTGACCATTCTTTAAAATTATTTTCTTTTCAGTGTCTCTTTTTGTCATGGTAGATGCATTGCATAAATATTTTCCACACATTCTGAGTTCCTGCACAGTAATTTTACCTTGATATGCATATGTACATGCTGTAAATATTTATTTATTCATGAGCTTGGCTATTGATGGCTGTGTGTTATCTTTTGATGGGTTGCAAAATTCTGTTACTTTTCTCTTGGCATATTATGAAGTCTTCTGAAACATATTTTTACAATTTTTCAGCATTATTTTCCTTTTCAGGAAGTAGGGGCCATTATTATTTTGTAGAATACCTACCAGACGTATACGTATTTATGGAGTAGGCTGAAGGGGGAAAATGAGGGTTCTTAAATGAAACACTATGGCCAGAGGCAAAAAGGATCAAAGTTCAAAACACAAATAAATTTTGAAGAAGGTGATTTTAACTACTTTAAAAAAAATTGCTTCATATCATGCAGCAATTGATTGAAGCACCTCTGCTTTAGAGAAAGATCTTTAAAACTGATGCTCTTTTTTAAAAAATCCTGGAAAAAGTAATAATAACAAAACAACAGAGTTTTCTTCTGAAAAAAAAAAAAAATGTTTTAACTCACATTGGCTATGTGCATTTGTCTTAGTCTGATTGAGCAGCTGTCAACCTCCATATGGCAACCTGCCCACGCTGACAATTTCCATTTTTGTTGTATTAGCAGGAACCACCATCCTGAGAGAGGGAGTTACTGGGGCAGGGCCAGGGAGTAGTAGCTTCACAGATCAGTGGGTAGCTATGGCCTGTGAGGGGTGGGTACAGACAGCACGAGGCTGGGCAGCTCAAAACAGGTATCTCTAAGCTGACTTGTTAGAACATTTGGAAAAAATGCCGATTGTTGTTGGCTGCCAAGGGATTTTTAAGCTCATCAATGAACATGAATCTCAAATATAGGTTAATAGGCCAGCAAGTTTTCCCTGAGGCACATGCTTTTCTATTTAATCACAATATATGAACTCCTTAAGGGAAGGCAGGTGTCTCATCTGATTAGTTCAGAGCATCGCATATGTGATCGTAAGTTTGCATTCATGATAAACTAACCAGAAATCCTGACTACAGTGCTGACATCATCCTCATTAGGATTAAAAGACCTAATTGTTTTGCATTCAATTACTCTCACTGAGAAGACATCTAAAAGATGTAAAGAGTTCCATTCCAATAACTGTAACTTTACAGAGAAGTTCACATTGTAGAGTCAATATATGTAAAAAAAGAATTTTTAAAAAATCTCTCTCTCTCTCTTATAATTTCTGCGATTGGAATTTAGAATTTAAGCCAAGTTTTAACACTTACAGTTACTATTGAAGGGGGAAACTAGGAGGTAAATACGTGTAAACAGAAAAGTAGGTGCAAAAGGTATAAATAGGTAAAGCCAGACCCAAGGTAAATCAAAACATTAAACACCTGGTGGAACGCAAACACTGACCAATCAGAACAACCCTTATCAAAGGAAGGGGAGGGGCCAATTTTGCTTGCAGTTAATGCCCCCATCCACTCTTCCACTTGATCTTGACTCCATCTGACCCTCTGGTAAGTGAGTGTTGAGTTCATTCAAGCTTCTCAGCTATGACCTAAGAATTAAACTATGGCAATAGAGCATAAAACTTTTGAAGATTCAAAAGATCCTTTCACAAATCACTCATACTTGCTTCCTCTTAAGATTTTGTCAGTCAGTTGCCTGTATTTGTCTTTACTAAACAAAGAAAACCACTCCAGCAGTTATGACTCCCCTCTCTAGGGAGCATTATTTCAACTCATGGTACGTTGAAGACTGATATGGGGATATTTTGAATGCCATTTTAGATTTTCTTATAATCATTTGCACAGTCCTGCATAATATATTGGCAATTATTTAGGGATTTGGGGCAATGTTTTGAGGTTTTTTGACCTTAAAAGTTTGTTGTTGTTGTTGTTGTTTTCAATCTTAACCATGTGCTGCTGTCTCCTACCTGCAAGACCGTTTTTTATGATATTGATTCTGACATCTTTCCCAGTTATATGAGCTGGTAAGAAAACCTGCTTTGTTTGAGCAAATAACCTCAATACCTTATGTACTAAATAAAGGTTTTCATTTATAAAATTTGCATACTGATGGTTTACTCTTTCACAAACACCAGAATAGATTTCCTGGTTTGTAGAAACAAACAGATCATTTAGTCTTTGAAGTTTTTCCTGGAATGCCCCTTTGCCACTACACTAGCTCTGACTGCCGGATCGAAGACCCCTCAACTACATACCAAAAGTAATATTCCATCTTTTAAATGACTAGGGCATTTTATTTAGATCAGAAGACAGTTTCAGTTTTTACAATACTTTATTGTTGCACGGCTCTATGTTTTGTTTACCACTTTATAAGTTATTTGAAGAGAAATTTTGTCTTTGCTTCAATTAGCAGGCAGTCCTACATGTAATAAATGCCCAATAATTTGATGAATGAGCAGAGTATATAAGATATTAGACTGTAATAACATATTCTATGACTATAGTGTTAATTACACATTTCTTACTTCTAACTATATCTTACCTTTCTAATGTTGGGAAATCATTTCTATCATTACCCTTTTACTACATTATTTAAATTTCAGTTTTAATTTTAGAAAAATATGAATGTATTTATAGTATTATAAAACTTAGAAAATTCTGGCAGACTCATGTAGAAAGTAGTGCAGTAAGGAAAAAAGAAAGCAACGTTGTTGTTCAAAAGTAATTTATAATGTGAGACTGAATCTGGAAACCGAATTATATGAATATTCATGGAAAATGTAGAGTGTTTTTTGCACTGTGTATAATCACCACTTCTGTTTTTCATTTGTTTAAATTATTTAATCTCCATCTGTATGCAATAAATAGATTTAATACCTTATCTTTCCTACAACTGAAGAGTAAATTCCAACGCCAAGTCTGAAATGAGTATTTTTTTTCCCTACATGTTCAAAAAATTATCAGAGTATTTTTTAGATATAGAAATTAAGGAGGAGTGCGCTTAACAACTTGACAAAGATTTGTTGTAAAATTTGCTCATGTTCTCTGGCTGGTATTATTTGAAAAATAGCATTTGAGAAATTCAGCAAAATACATGTGAGATTTTGGTAAGAAAAAAAATGGTTCCTGAGAACAGTCAATTTTTTTCACCTTACAAATTATGACTTGAATATCTTAATTCAACTACAACCACTTTTGTCTAACTTTTATTCAAATTGACTATTTCACTTTTAACCTCAAAATTTTATTTTAGTTATCTGTTATTAATATAATGTGTTTTTTTGCATGTGATTAAAACACCCTAAGATTTCAGGTCATACTTCTTAAAATGCAGTTTTTACTGGATGACAAACAGAAGAAAAATTGGAAAGAGTTTTTAACTATTTTTTATATTAGAAAATAGATGAAAAAAATGCTCAGAATTTAACTGACAAATAGAATACACACTTTTATAAAAAAGGGGAAAACTATTGCCGGGGAAGTAGAGTGCTGATTCATTTTGAAGAATATGGTTTTGGGACCTGTCTATCTTTTATAAAGTCAGATTATGCCTATGAAAAACTATGATCTGAAAATAAGTGAATGCACGCCAACCATCCTTATCAGTGATATGCGCAAGTTCCAACATGTGTGTAACCATTAGCCCCACCCATGTCCACTCCAGGGAGAGGGTTCATCAGCCAGATTCCATGAAGAAAACTTTGTTCAGGAAATCGAAGGCATATAAATATTTTTAAAGAGGATTTTTAATTTTACAAAATGAGACAAGCTGACAGTAATGAAATGCCTTGGCTATATTAGTGTTGGGGTTCATGAAGCCATAGTTAAGATCATGTCAGCACTTACATTATAAGCTACATTTTCAAAGGGTTTACAACTGAGCCATAAAATTTTGCTTCAGGATGGATCACAGCTACATTAGGCCTTGGTCAGAGAGCAGTTTCATTTTCTTAGTTGAAATGCAAACCTTCAAGCTTCAAAGTTATTTGAATGTGTAAAAAAAAAAAAAGAAGAAGAAGAAGAAGAAAAGAAAGTAAAATAAAGTTATGTTCATAGGCTTTGTTACTTGAAAAAGAATTAGAAGTTCAAAGTATAATTCAAAGAGTGGTAAGAGTTTATATAAAGTGTAAGTAAATTAAATATTATGTGTATCAAATAGTGATCTTGATCAGTCACGACTGTGGATCTTTTATCTGTTAGATTGTTGTTTGATTAAGAAACCATGGTCATCAGTGGTGAGTGCTGTGAAGTGTGTAAACCTAGCGATTCACAGACCTGTACCCCTGGGGCTAGTAATACATTATATGTTTATAAAAGAATTTTAAAAAATTTAAAAAAAAAGAAAAAAGAAACCATGGTCATCAAAACAACAGATAATTATTCTGAAAAGAAAAGAGAAGCAGCACATTGCATCTAAAGGCCATCATGTTTTCAGAGACCAGAGCTTAGGGCCTCATCTAAAGTTGTCCTTCAGTCACTCAGCCATACCAGTCCATAGGATTACCTTTATTTAGGAGTAAAATTTAAGAACAGTAAGTGAAGGACCACAGTTCCAGCATTATAATGTTAAAAATCAAATCAAAATTTCACAGTCCCTAGGTGGTACCTAAAAATGATACACAACATCACAAAAGAAAGAGAACTCTTTCCTGATTCCACAAAGCCATTTATTAAGATGGTACTCAAAGCTTAATCTCACAAAAACACTAAGAAGCTATGATACATATAGATTTCAACCCTCCAGGAACCTGTAATTTATGATTATAAGGATTTTTTTGTGTGTATGTGGTGGGTAGATGGGGAGGAAAGGGGATTTTTTGGCCCCTCTTTAATTAGCATGTCTCCAGCTAAGGTAAGTGACAGTGCTGTTAAAAACAAAAATAAAGTTGGGCTTGGTGTTATTTTAAGGGTGAGCGGGGGAGGGGTAAAATATCCAAAATTTATTCTGAAGTCATCTTCTCTTTATATCATACCCAAACCTCAGATAGGGTGAATTTGGGTAAGCCCTAGCATTCAATCTGTCCACAAATCACAAGTCACTTTCTAACTTCTGGATGATTTATACTGATTTTTATTTGTGTGTGTGTGTGTGTGTGTGTGTGTGTGTGTGTGTGTCTTGTCTTTTCCATTTGTGCTTTTTCTCTTTTTCTTTTTTTTAAAATGAGAAAATGATGGCTTTCAAAGTACAAAAAAAAATCATTCCTATTACTGTTTTTGTGATATCTTACAGTATCTTTAGCTATTTAATCGCTGTGACAGTTCACCTTAAAATATAAATTTTAAATATTTATTTGGGAACTTTGGTCTCTGGAGAGGCATGGTGAGTGACATAGTCTAGGAATAAGAAGGGAAGAGCAGCGGTACTTGATAACAAGGAGAAAATAATTGTGAGCCCATTAGTTTTTAGGCTACACTGGTTTATATTTAACAGATTGATTCTGAAATCTAGTACAACTTGCTGATCAAAAAAAACTTATACATCATATTAACCCTACAGTGTATGCTTTATATTCTATTTTATAATGGAGCTCTTTGGTAGAAATAAGTGAGATATTAGCCAATAATCATATGCAGACACAATAAGAAAAATTATGTATACATTGACGAATAATGTTTATCTGAATGGTTACATTTTGAATTCTCTCTCTGTTCAAAATGCTAAATTAATAAGTCTATATGCTCACATAAAGAAAATATTTCCCTGGTATTATTATTCAGGAAAATACAAAGATTTAATGAATAAATTCAATACTGACAATTTATAGCTTTTGATATGTTGCCAGAATAAGTATAGAAATTCATTACTTCTGTCAGTTTATGAAGAGTTCATCACATAGACTATTAGGATAGACCCTACATATGCTTAGTAGAATCCCTTTCATATCAGTGTCAAAAGCTCTGTCATCAGAGAAGCCGTTATCATGCTGGGCAAAGTCCAAGATTATGTTCTGGAGACAGGGGCACATCATGAAATCTCTAATGTAATAGCTGGCAGCTAATAAAGAATTTATTTTAGGGCAATTCAGAATGTAACTGAAGTGCCTTCCAGAATCCATAGGGGCCTGAGAATTGCTTCTGGCTAACTAGTATGGATTTTCATTTATCTAACAGAATGTCCCACTCCTGTTTGGGGATTGCGTGGACCAGTTGTAGAGACACATGCAGGGATTTAGGGCTGAGGTTGTTGATTACTAAGTGTGATGAGTTAAACTTGATGCACTGTTAGAGAACTGTGCTGATTGTGCATTTCCATTCAAGGCCCCCCCGCGAAATGTTAGGTAACTTGTACATTCAAAGTGGAACAGTATGCATTGTACTATTAGCAAAATGTATGTCCATCAACTATACCCTCATACTATGCTTACCCGTATGTAGGACGCCTGAAATGTACACCTTCATTGAAATATTTATTGGATGCTCCCAAGCAAAACTTATAATTTTAATAAGCATAAGGATATGTTTGGAAAAATAACTAGTATAATACATGCATTATAAATTATGTGTCTCATTTTTTTAAGGGCTTTGAATAGGGAAATAGAAAAGGGAAAGATATTTTAAATGATAACCACAATAAGGAGGACAAGGAAATATAGAGCTAATGCTACATATAGCTAAGTTGGTTTCTTTCCTTTTTTTTTTTCTTTTTTACTTTAGCACATACTCTGTGCTAGGCTCTGTGTTATGTAATATCTTTGAATCCTGTAACTTAGAGCCTACATCTACCCTATCCAAAAGGTATCATTATTTTTATCATCCCCATTTGTTATACTAGAGTAACAACTTAATAAAAGTTACCAAGTGATGTGTTTTTGAGCCAGGGACTCAACCCAGGCAAACTGTAACATACATTTAGAGGACAGTCGAGTAACCAACCAGACTGTGACGGGCAGCATGTTGAGAATTAGTGGGAAATTACAGCAGAATCAGTTAAATGTAACTTTGACAGTCATGGAGAAGAAATAGAATTTAGAATTTAGAATTTAGGATCGGAAACAAGGGGCCATCGTAGACTTTGGCAAGACAAGTCATATATGATGACTACAATAATATTTAGGGAAACAATATGCAATGCCAGTTACCTCAGTGATTTGGGCAGATACCTGTCACCGCCTCATTATATTTGCAAGATTCACATTTTGAAAGCTTAGAAACAAAAGCAGTGACACAGGATCATCCAGTAGAATCAAAGTTCAAGCTGTGCTGCTGGCCTCCTCGCACTGTGAAAAATTTAATATATAATGTCACTGTTGGTGAAAAATTTTACTGAAAGCTATTTGCCTTATATAAAATATGTTGTGCAGGACATCTTCTGAAGTGGTTTGACAGCTCAAAATACTCTGTATCAGACTTATTAAGTAATTTTGCATTATCACTGTAATAAATTAGCCTGTGTGTATGTGTGCATGTATATATAAATTAGCATGTAAATATATATCACATATATAAATAAATATAAATCTTTTATAATTGGTGCATTTGAATATGTGAGTATAAATCATGCACTTATGCCATTTATCAGTTATAAGTTATACAGTTTTATAGAAGTTTCATAGAGATACAAACATGTAGCTTGAAGTCTCAATATACATATTCAAAAAAAGAGTTCTTCATATCATAATTAAACTACTGGATGATCTTTAAGATTTACTGTTATAATTTTGAGTGTCTTATGTATATATGAGAGCATTCTTTTATTCACGGATGGATACACTAGCTAAGTAATTTGAAAGTGGTAACATATTTTTCCAAAGCAAAAATTTAACTTATGATTATTAATTTTAAAAACACAATATGAGGGGCGCCTGGGTGGCTCAGTGGGTTAAGCCTCTGCCTTCGGGTCAGGTTGTGGTCTTGGGGTCCTGGGATCAAGCCCCATATCGGGCTCTCTGCTCAGCAGGGAACCTGCTTACCCTTCCCCCTCTGCCTGCCTCTCTGCCTACTTGGGATCTCTCTCTCTCTCTGTGTCAAATAAATAAATAATCTTAAAAACAAAACAAAACAAAATGAAAAACACAACATGAAGTTCCTGGAAATTCATTTGACTTAACAACTGTCGTCTCCTTTCAGTTAGATCTGACTGAATTATTAAGAACTAAATGATCAAAAGATACATTGAAAAGATGCATTTTGATGTATTTTATTGCAGCCTAAATTCTTATAATTTCGATTACAAAAATCTTGGCTTCAGTATCCTGCAGATATCTTTATAAGGCAATTAAAGCAGTCTTATGATGTGGTAGGTCATGTTTGCTAAACTTATTTGAGATTGTCAGAAAAAAACAAGACCTCAAGTGTCTGCTCATATCTCTGTCATTTATTAGCTGTGGACTCTGGTGGCGGGGTTGACTTGTTTAATTCTCAGCATTCTCACAGTGTTATTTTGTGCGGAACTAATAAGATAGCATATGTAAAGCAACTAGTAATAGTTTTTCAATAAATATTTTCTTCAGAAAAAATAAATACAAATTTGAATCTTCTATTTATTACTATTAGCACACACAGAAAAAAGCAAAGGCTAATTGCTAACATTTACTGAACCCTCCATGTATGCCAACATGTGTAAATGCTTTCCATGCATAATCTTTTTAAATCCTATGTCTCTATATTAGGCCTTACTTTTTCTCTTATGTTATGACTCAAATAGCCAAATCTGGTTTTCCCTCATCATTTGAATTTACCAATCTGTATTTTAGGCTCATTAAAGATGTAAAAATGTTAGACATATATATTTTTTTAAATTAGCCAAATAAAATGCAATCACTCTTCAGTATGTCAATAAATCAAATAATAATATCACCTCTGGTTTAAAAAAAAGATAAGTGTATCCATGATTAAGAGGACATGCAGGAAATATTGATAGTGTGGAAAAAAACAAAAACAACTATATTTTTAGGAAATACAACAAGATATGCTTAGGTGGCATGGATTATCATTCCCATATAGTATATATAAAATTGGAGTATTTACAAGGGCAGAATTGGAATTGAATGAGCCAGGTCCAAAACCAGATGGCAAGAAAAAGTTTCAAGCTGTTCCATTTGGAAATTGATTTTTAGATTTCCACGTGGTGCATTACATTATAAGTTCAAATTAATTTTAAACTCTTAATTTTTCATATATATCCTCATGACTCCCTGTACATGCTTTCTTGTCTGTCTTGTTGCCAGTGAATCTAAAATGGGCACCAAACAGCTTTTCACTCTACATTAAATGCACACAGAATAGCACTTAGCTGTGTACATTTTGAACTCTTCTCAATAAAAGTTTTAAGAGACAAGAAGCTTTTTCTACTTTAGGATCACTATTAGTCTGAATAATACATAAACATTGAGAAACAGTGGGAGTTCTACTGAGGATTGCAGCTGAGCTTCAATAAAATTATCTGTCATTATCACAATTGATAAGATTGGTATACCAGTGAACCTATCATACTAAATGTTCAATGTCAGTGTCTTATGTTTTCCCACCTATTAGAACCCAATTGAAAGGAAGAAATGGAAGGAATATAGGTACTCATGAAAGTACTTTGAGGTGTCAAGAATTAAACACTAAGAAAGTTAAAAGTTCCCTTCCCTAGCCTCAAAAACCACAAGGGATAAATTAAATGCTATTGAAACATGACACTGCAATGCTTTTCTTGAACTGAAGCTATGTGTTCTTCTCCGGGCAGTACTCAGTGAATGGGGTGGCTTATGCATTTCTTAAATAGACAATAAAATTCATTATTTTAAAATATTGTACAACTACCCATTTAGGATACTTTCTAAGTGTCACTGTAAGTGGATATGTTTGAAAAGTCGAAAGGGGATAGAAAAATGGACAGGGATTTTCTCTCTCATTCAACCAGTTGACAATTGCTTTAATCCTTTAAATTACCTAATAGCATGTTTTTGTGGGTTGATTGTGTGAGGCAGAAGGCTTTAAATAATTTGCATGGTTTATAGATTTAAAATAATGCCGACACATCTAGGTAAATCTGGACATTTTAAGAAGTACGTGAAAATAGGGGGCTCTCATCAATGGGTAAAATAAAATCAGTTTGATTTCAAATAAGACCTTTATTTCCCCCCAAAATGCTTTTTTCCCCCATCTATTTGAGGAGGGGGGAGAAAGACTTGAAAATGCCTTTTTTTTTCTGTTATCTGCTATGATCTGAGAATGCAGTTTTCTGATGAATGAAGTTTTAGGATTAATAGATATATTAAAAGCAAATCAGTCATTCTCAATGTGAACGGCCAAAATAATTTCAAATACTCTTAAATGTTACATTTTATTTAACATAATACTGCAAATTCTCATGTATTTTCATATCTCAGAGTATGACAATGGCTCTGGGTCTTCTTTATGAATATCAACAATTATGGTATTAAAGCAAAAAAAGAGCAAGTTAGCAAAAGTTCACAGTCACTATATTTTAGATTAAACTGAATTTACTGCTTAGATATGCGGGTCTAGATGTGGAAATAATTAAGGTAATAAAATCCTGACTATGGTAAGAGGGAAGTCTGATTATGCCATTCTTCCCTAATATGCCCCTTAGCTTGAAATAATAAGTAATTTAAAAACTAACTTCCAAATGTGTGGGAGTTTCAGATGTCATCCTGTGGTTGGAAATGGGGGTTAGCAGTAGCCTGGAATATATATATTCTTGTCTACGCTTAAGCCAGTCTATAGATCAGAGCAATTCATGTTTAATAGGTTTCTTGCCTGCTTCTCCATGATGTATAAAAATCATCATTATAAAAACCAAGGAAACACAGGGACACCTGGGTGGCTCAGTCGGTTGGGCATCTGCTTTTGGCTCAGGCCATGATCACAGGGTTCTTGAATCCAGCCCTGTGTGGGACTCTAAGCTCAGCAGGGAGGCTGCTTCTCCCTTTGCCTCTGCCTCTCCCCCTGGCTCGTGTTCTGTCTCCCTCAAATAAAAAAATAAAATCTTAAAAAAAAACTTAAGAACATTGTTTGGATATTATTAATAATCAAGTTTTCCTCTGGGTTAATTTAATATTAAAACATTTTGGAGGACGCCTGGGTGTCTCAGTGGGTTAAAGTTTCTGCCTTCGGCTCAGGTCATGATCTCAGGGTCCTGGGATGGAGCCCCACATTGGGCTTTCTGCTCAGCGGGGAGCCTGCTTCCCCCTCTCTCTCTGCCTGCCTCTCTGCCCACTTGTGATCTCTGTCTGTCAAATGAATAGATAAAATCTTAAAAAAAAAAAAAATTGGAAAGGTATTGGAAAGGGAAGCACAGTTGTTCCTTGATCAAAAAGAAATGGCATTGGCTTGAATAACTGCCATAACAAAAGCTGTGTGGATTTAAGTTATGATTGCTTGGAGTATTATTGAAGATTCAATTATTTTAAGAGTATTCTGAAAGCCTAAAAGTATTAAAGGAAATGTAATTCTGACTAGTTGAGAAGTAAACCTTCTATCTTTAAAAATAATTTCTGGAACTTTAGGTAACTAAGAACAAAGCATAAGTTGGATAACATGAAAAAATATCTCAGTGCTTAATTTTTTAATATTGTGTTCTGAATTTTCTAGAAATCCAGTCTTGGCAAATAGGAGCTGTTTAGGAGTTTTAGTAATTATCATAGTATGTTAGCCCAGGTTAGATCCTAAGTAAGCTGAAGATTTAGTTCAGTTTTTCATTTAAACAACAGCATATGGTCAATGTAGAGACGTTGGGAGTTGGGGGAAAAGCTTTATTATTTTTTTATTTTTAAATATTTTATTTATTTATTTGACACAAAGAGTGAGAGAGCACAAGTACAAGCAGGGAGAGCAGTAAGCAGAGGGAGAGGGAGGAATAGACTTCCTGCTGAGCAGTGAGCCAGATGTGGGGCTCAATCCCAGGACCCTGAGATCATGACCTGACCTAAGCAGATGCTTAACTGACTAAGTCACCTAGGCACCCTGGGAGGAAAAACTTTAAAAAGAACTCGAAATTACTACAGTAGTTTTCTTGGTGTTTATATGCATGTATACAATATACACATGCATACACATATTAGTAAAGATGTATATTACGTTACATCATGCATATATATTTTCACTGCAGAATGTGAATTATCTTACATATATGCTTTTGAAGTTATTTTACTATATATATATAATTTTACATTATTATTCTGCTATAAATATCTTTAAGCATAAATCTGATCATTCCCTAGAATTATTGTCTCAGGAGATATGATCATTTTAAGGCTCTTGATTCATAATGCCAAATAGAATTACAAAAAACAGTTTCAATTTACATGCTGACCTAAACTGTGTTTGAATACCATATGGAGTGTTCTTTTAATAGTATAGTCAATTATCATTTATTTTTTCAATTTGATATAAAATTCCCTTATTTTAGTCCCTTGTTTTAATTTAAATTTAGTATATTAGTAGTATACTTTAATTATATATGTGTGTGTGTATATATATGTATTTGTTCATTAGCTATGTATAGCTTATAGTTTATGAATTTCCTTTAAACTGAATATTTGAAGCACATATTTTTATCAGTTTTCTTTTCCACTTAACTACATGAAAAAATATGCTTTCATAGTTAAGAATGATAGCAGTGTCACAGTTCAATCTCATAAAAAGCAGAAATTCATTAAAAATTATTCTTTGGGGTGCCTGGGTGGCTCAGTTGGTTTTATGTCTGCCTTCTGCTCAGGGTCCTGGGATCAAGCCCCACATGGGGCTCCCTGCTCAATGGGGAGTCTGCTTCTCCCTCTGCTCCTATCCCTGCTCCTTCTCTCTCTATATATATCAAATAATTAAACAAAAATCTTAAAACATAAAAATAAAAATTATTCTTTGATTCTAGTGACCAATATATTTAATAAAAATCTTTCAAATACTCAAATTAGATGATGATATTAGAGCCCAATATAATAAAATCTAGTCCATGTAAATATAAACAGTTTAAATTAATTCTGAATGGCTTAAACATCATTGGAATCATTTCATGTGGAAAAAAATCCTAATTTAAGCAAACAGTTGTGATGTGAATTTCAGGAAAAAATAGGTAAATCTACATTTTGGTTACATTCACATACTATGCAGATTTTAGGAAGGAAGTAGTTTGCTCATTCTTTTTGAAACATTTCCATAGAGAACATATAGACAGTGGTGAATAGAATGTTGTGAAATTTGGAACACTTTTCTTATGGGGAATGTTAAACAAAAAGGTGGAGACTTATTATCTCCAAAGAAGAGGAATAAGATAATGTTCTTAGTCATGTGGAAAGATGGAAATAGATGGTTTGATGCTTCAAGGAGAAAGGGAAGAGTTTCCCTCCTTGATGCTTAAATGTGTGTTTGAAAGGGGGCGGAAAAAAAAGACAAACAAATGGAAGAATAAAGAAAGGAAAATAAAACTTAGCTAAATTAATTGATGTTTTACAAAACCCTGATTTCAAATCAATGTAAAAGTTAATGCCCTAGTGACTACAATCATCTGAAAATGCTATGTCTATCTTGTGGACATCAATATGTATTATAACTAGAAGTCTGAGGAGAGCATTCAGGGACACCTGCTGTGAGAGGTTATCTCTATGTTCCCATCCAATTGTGGACTGTGTGGTTGTATAAAATTAAAATAAAGCAGGATCTTGTAAAGTATGTCATTTGAAGACAGCCCCAGGAATAAAAACTGTAATAACGGGAAAATTTGATAACAAATGAGCATGATATAGTTTTCAAATTTCTCTTTTGCCATTTTTATTCTTTATATGTTAACCTCTTAGCATAAAGTATATAATTTTATTTTTATAAAACATGTCATTAACTGCTGTAGAAGATCCCCAACCTCATAGAGGGTGGCAATGCGTAACAAGACTCTAGGAGATGACTAAGCAAGAGAGCCCGTTGGCTTGCCACAATTCCATGGTTCCCAAAAGTAGACAAGACTCAATAAATCACAGCAAGCCTGTTAACAAACTGCAGACTCAGTAAACAGCAGGACCATGGATATGATATGTCCATCACCCCTATCCCCAAGTCCTACAGGGTGTCTGAATGGGCCCAGATAATGCTGTACTAAAGGAACCCAGGGCCCGGGACTTAGCATCTTTTATAGCAAATAGCAAAGATGTCATTCCCCCTCCACTGGAGAATAAGTACTTGTAAGATAGTTGTCCTAACCTGCCTAATTGCCTGTGTAACCCACTGCAGAACAGCTCAGAATCAGAGGGTGGTTATGCTCCATGGTTTGGTAAGCTCAGCAAGGACTTGCAAGAAATGAGGTTCATGGTAGACTGTTGTCTAAAACTTAATAGAAATTTTGGATCCAATTTTATTTTATTTTATTTTATTTTAAAGATATTGTTTATTTGTTTGACAGAGAGTTAGAGAGGGAACACAAGCTGGGGGAGTAGGAGTGGGAGAAGCAGGCTCCCTGCTTACTGGGGAGTCTGATGTGGGATTCGGTCCCAGGACCCTGGGATCATGACCTGAGCTGAAGGCAGAGGCTTAACGACAGCCACCCAGGCATGCTGGATCCAATTTTAAAAGTAGTTTTTCTCACTTATTCCAAACTGGGGAGAGGGAAAAAACAAAAAACAAAACACAAAAAACAACAACAACAAAAACTTATTGCAAATTGGGGAGAGGGGGAAAAAAAACACCTCACTCAGGAGCCCCTCTTCCCAAATTGTCCTAAATTCTTTTAATTTGCTTTCTCAGGAGAGTGCTGCATTTCTTTTAGACCTCTTGTAATTTAATGTTCTTGGAACCACACATGCATTTTCTTTTTTTTTTTTTTAACTTTTTCCATTTCTTCTTTTTTTTTTTTAAAGATTTTTATTTATTATTTATTTGACAGATATCACAAGTAGGCAGAGAGGCCGGCAGAGAGAGAGGAGGAAGCAGGCTCACTGCCGAGCAGAGAGCCCGATGCGCGACTCGATCCCAGAACCCTGGGATCATGACCTGACCGAAAGGCAGAGGCTTAACCCATTGAGCCACCCAGGCGCCCCACACATGCATCTTCAAAGGTCTAACTAACAAGAGGATCTGGATTTCCAGAATCTAACTTATCAGGCAAAATACATAATATACCTCCAAAACCTATATCTGAGTATTAGGATAGGAAATGCAGTACTTTCAAATCAATATTAGTATCAACATTTTCTTATATCTGTGTAGGTTTTTAAAAGGCCCTGTTTGAAAGATGGTTATGAAGCAGAATAACACATCCAAGAATTCCTGATTCAAGGGAAGGGGCAGGATGGAGTGGAAATTAGGTAGGCTGCCGGTACCTTCGCGAACCTTACAGTCTAAGGAAGAACACCAAGTAAAGCAGAATTATGCAGAGTCACAGGAAAGAGAAATAAGCTCCGTTAACTGCAGAGATAAACAAAGATCATAACAAATGTGACAGAAGGAACAAAGGGGATTCTTTAATACTAGAAGGCTAAGCTTGATTATGATTTTTTTTCGAAATAAGTATTTTTTGTAGCACAAAGAAGCATTTCTTGATAGTGTAATTATCAAGCCTGTCTGAGCATATGAGCATTTCACTATGCTATTTTTATTTTTGCTCTTCTTGCAATGTCATTTGGGAATGTCTTAATACTTAGTTTTATAACAGAAATGTAAGCGGGAATGACATTTTTCTTCCATTTTGCTTGAATAAAAATATATTTTAAAATATAGCAATGTTGACTTTTCAGATTTCAGAATTTAAATACAATCTTCTTTCTTATAACATTTGGTTAAAAAATAATAATAATAAAAGGCCATGATTACAAGTAATTTCTGTAAAGAAGCGAAGTCTGAATTTCAATGGGCCATCCTCATAGAAATTCTATTTTGGACGGCTAGATCCCATCGATTCATTTTGATATTACATATAAATGAAAATACCAAATGTCTTTTGCTTTGTCAGTGAAAAAGTAGTTTGGGCTTAACAAATGGTCCAGTGATGTCTATTTGGAAGCTTCATGACATATTAAAGCAGTTGATGAGGTACAATTTGTTGTGGGGTCGCATCTGATTGATGGTTTACTATCTACCACGGCCTCATCTGCTGTGATATTCCCATAATAAATGTTCATCGCTAGACAGTGCTAAATGTGCTCTATCTAAATCATTCGTTACTTATAACAAGTTTTAGTATATATGAATCAAATGTTGTTTATAGTTGCCTTCAATGGGATTTATCATTTTGAAGCTTTTCTACCACTTCAAATGGAATAACTATTTTAGAGATTTTTGAATAAATATTTTGATCCCATGGGTGGTAATGTACCAGGAATTCAGTGAAAAGATAAATATGAAGCAAGTTATCTTGAAGAATAAAGGTAAAATATGGTTTTGTAACTTTTTTTTTTTTTTTCTAAACATAGAAGTCTATTTTTATGGTATTCGTTCTTTGGAAAAAATAATTGGAATAAAGGACAATTTAAAAGTATCATTTGTGAAAATCATATGGGGAACTTTGTTTCCAGCTTTTAGGAATAACTCATTAGCAGCTTTGACTCTGAAACTATCTTTCAACCAGAAGCTTCTTCTTATTTTTTTGAAAATATTTAGCCTCCTTTCCCTCCTAAGTGCTCTAGCCTTGATCCCCTATCATTTTATTTCCTGAGGTCTTCCATCCCGCGTGGTTCTTACTTCTTTTGAGGCACAAGGTTCCTTGATGCTCATTTTTAACCCCAAGGTCTGATATTTTCAGCCCACAATCGATATTTATTGAAATCCCAACATCTCTGCATCAGCCCCCCTACATCAAAGTCTCTTCTGCAATCCCACATGTAGAGAAACACTAACAGCCAATGTTTTTATTCTACTTAAATTATGTTTGGTTTATTTAAACTTATAGAATATTTATTGTCATTTATGCATTACCTGGGTCAAGAAAAAAAATTAGAGTATGTTATTAACTATAAGAGTAAAAATAGGAAACAGATTTTATATTGTTATTATTAACTTTTTTTTTTTAGATTTTTATTTTATTTTATTTGACAGAGAGAGATCATAAGTAGGCAGAGAGACAGAGGAGGAAGCAGGCTTCTCGCTGAGCAGAGAGCCCGATGCGGGGCTCGATCCCAGGACCCTGAGACCATGACCTGAGCCGAAGGCAGAGGCCTAACCCACTGAGCCACCCAGGCGCCCCTGATTATTAACTTTTAATGTGAATGACAAAACCGGTAGTCATCTTTGTGTTCTGTAGGGAAGGAAAAATAATTTTCCCTTTACTCATCTAGGTTCTGGGCTGAGACTACCTCCTCCTCCCACCCCCAATAAAAGAACAGATTAACAGGAGAAAAGCAAATAAAAGTTTAATAATGTGTACCTCCTGGAGACACCCAGGAAAATTAAGTAACTCTCAGAAATGGCCTAAGCCACTGCCTTAAATAACATCTCCAGCTAAAGACAAAAGATGTTTGGGGTGGGACAGTTATGGGAAGTTACCTGGAAAAGCAAAGTAAACAAGGGTACGGTTGTTATGCAAATTTAAGTAATCATCTTTATCTTCTCTGCAGATAAATTTCTAGAGATTTAGTCACCCCCCCCTCCCCAATCCTGGTGCAGCCTGGAGACACCTTTGCAAATGGAGATTTCCCTTGTAAATGTAAATGTCTCTTACCAAAGTGTACCTTTCTGCTTTGTTTTCAGAGGCTTTCCTGGGTCTGTTATTTCTTAAAAGTAATCAGCCTAAATATTCCTTATGCCAAGAGGCGTATTTTGGGGTGACAAATTCTGCTCCCCCTCAGTTTCACGCAGGAGGAACAATATGAAACAATGACTCCTTTGTCCCTTGTTTACGGATTTATGGTTTCAGGCAATGAAAGAGGCTGTGATAATACTCTGTAGTACTGATTTGCTTAGTCTTTTCTACAAATTGTGTATATAATGCAAGGTGTTATATGACCCAGAATTTAAGACCATCCCACATCCGGGGATGACCATTTAATGACCTGGGGTCATTTAATGACCATCTCACTTATTTTGAGCAAAACAACATTTAACTTCTATTACCATTGATTTCTGCTCTGATCTTATTACTTCCCTTCTCCTCCTGGATTTAAGCCAAATTTGATGTTCTTTTTCCAGCTCCTGTAGTTGTAAGGTTAGGTTGTGTATTTGAGACTTTTCTTGTTTCTTGAGGAAGACCTGTACTGCTATATATTTCTCTCTTAGGACCTCCTTTGCTGCATTCCAAAGGTGCAAAACAACATTTAAAAAAAAAAATCAAATCAATATAAATTACTCTAAAATGTTTATTTGATAATGATACAAAATTTTGAGAGAACATTATGAAAACTTTTGAATGTGTTTGCCCTCTTACATTTCTTACACTGTTACATTCCATTTCATTCCATTTCTGTTTGGTCTCCTGGGATTTAGCTCTTATACAGAATTTAAGAAATATATTTCTGATTAATCCTTGTCTGGTAGAAAGTATGATATTGATAAAGCTGTTTACAAGTTTCTGAAACTGTTTCACATTAATTTGATCTTTAAGTGGAAATTGGGGGAATCTCTATCCTCTAGCCAAAGAGCACTAATTTAGTACTTTCCACCTCTTTATGTCCCTAAGACAGGTGGCAGAAACTTGAGTCACACAGAGAAAACGCCTCTTGCGTATACCAGCAAACATTTAGGATCTCTTCCCTGCTGTGATAATACATCAAGACTTCGGGAATTATTTTTTAGATTCACAGAGGAGGTGATATAGATATGCCTCAGATAAAAATGATGAGAGTTCATATGATGTAGGAAAGACGTTAGGGTTTGAAGCCAACAATCAAGAAAGAATTCTTGAGATGTCTTTGGTGCAAAAAGATAATTTTACCGAAGCAGGGGACAGGACCCATGGGAAGAAAGAGCTGTACTGGGGTCATGAGTAGGAGCCCATTATATACTTTCAGGTTGGGAGGGGGGTAGGGAGAAGTAAGTCTCTAAGGAATTTTGAAAGCAAGGCTTCCAGGATCTTGAGGGGGGCTAGCTATTGTTGAGGAAAGGTCATTTATTACAGTCTAATAAAACCTTAGTCATGAGACCCTTCAGATGTATATCAGTGGGCAGTTTGCTTGGGGAAGTGATCACCAACACATATCTTGGCGGGGCGGGCGGGGGGGCGGGGGGGGGGATGTTAGAGATAAAGGAAGTTTCCAAAAGAATTTTTACACATTAAAGTAGACTTACGGAAGTGGGTGGCAGTGGTCAGGCTAGGATCGCCCTTTGCCCTTAGCAAAGTATTAACATTGAGGAAGTTGTGTCCCTAGAGGAATGGCACTCTGCCTGTTTCAAGGACTTGTCAATGGGCTGTAGGTAGTAAGAAAGTTTAACAATTTTTCTTCTCGGGGCACCTGGGTGATTCAGTGGGTTAAAGCCTCTCCCTTTGGCTCAGGTCATGATCCCACGGTACTGGGATGGAGCCCACATCAGCCTCTCTGCTCAGCGGGGAGCCTGCTTCCTCCTCTCTTTCTCTCTCTGCCTGTCTTTCTGCCTACTTGTGATCTCTGTCTGTCAAATAAATAAATAAGTAAAAAATAATTTTTCTTCTCCCTTTGTTTCCCATATCAGATAAATAAAAAGAAATCTTTCTTTTGTTTAGGTAATCAGAGAAGATCTACTTTTTTTTTTAAAGATTTTATTTATTTATTTGACAGACAGAGGTCACAGGTGGGCAGAGAGGGAAGCAGAGAGAGAAAGGGAAACAGGCTTCCCGCCTGATGCGGGGCTCGATCCCAGGACCCTGGGATCATACCTGAACTGAAGGCAGAGGCTTTAACCCACTGAACCACCCAGGTGCCCCAAAAATCTACCTTTGATAAAAACACTTTTGCCCCCTCTTATTTGGTTATGGTATATTTGGGCATCACACCAGTTGCACGTATTCTGTGAAAATTCCCCTGCAAGCTTTAGGGTGTCCTGCATACATAGTAAGTAGTGACTATAAGAATTAAGATGTGGAGGAACAGAGTGGAATCAGAAAAAAAAAATAAAGAAAGAGAACTAGAAATAAAGGATGTGAAGTGTGGAGGTGAAGAAGAAAATTCAGCTCTTATTCCTTAAACAATGCTGTTTTGCATAGTTTCAATTTGATTTTTTTTTTTATTATATATAGAGAGAAATATTTGAGGCTGTCAAACTTAAAAGGGAAATAGCCAGTTATCTTACCAGCAAAGTGGGTTTATTCAGGAATAGGAGAGGAATTGCAAGTTGGGACCTGCAAGCTATAGCAAACCAAAGGCAAATTTGGAGATCAGAGTGGGTACAGAGAAGAGAGAAGGTGAGAGGGGCTGCTTTGAAGGAAAGTCCTTGGAAGGAAATCCAGAGTTTAGGTGGTGATGACTTCTCATTGAATAAGTTGTGTTATTTTCTTATTGGCTGAGCTTGTTGCTGGGCAAGGAGGCAAAGTTTGTCTCTTCTCCTTGGGTATGTAACAGAGGAGTGGTAGGGTATGACAGCTCGCCTTTCTGGCCTGACTCCATTTAAATGTGGTTTCCTTTATATGGTCTCACAGAATTAGAAGGAAGCCTAATAACTTTCTGTAGATGCTTTTGAGACCCTAAGCACATAGCTTATATGACCCTTTGAGACCCTAAGCACATAGCACAATAACAAATTGAGACTCTTCCTCATCCCTTTACTAAACTTCAACACATCCTCTTGATAGAATGGAGTTCATGTCTCTTTTCCTTTTTCACACACAACTACCAACCTACCAGATACTGTCACCTGAATTTCTTTCTTCCCCTCTGCAATGATACTTGGGAGTTTTAATTTGGTCTTCCAGTTCCTTCCTTTAATTTCTTGTTCTTTTAAATGCTCACATTCATTTTTGTTAGTTCTCAAGCAATTTGACAACCAAAAATTGATTTTTATTTCTGACATAGACATATAACAAAATTTATTTCACTAAAGGAGACTGCTACACCTTGCTAAAATCTGAAGGATGAAGTGAAAAATAAGAAATTCATTTAGAGAAATACCTAGACAAGCTGATCATAATGGAATTCTTGATTTTTTTATGAATATCTTAAGTAAGGATGCCTTTGTGAATTAAATCTAGAAACCTTGCAGTTTTATAAAATCTAATTGTATAAATGAACGTTTAAAAACCTAATTTTGCAGTTTAATCTGTTATTACTCAATATTTTTTAGTCTGTCGATATGTTTTTTAATTTCAAACTCTTCTCTTTATGACATTTTAAATGTCCTTTAAGCTTATTTAAATATTACTTTTCAGTTGGTCTTTTTAGGCCTTTTTTAGGATTTCTTTGACATGAATGCCCTGTTTCCAAAGTAGCATGTTTGTTAGTGAAGAGTAAATGTTGGCTCATCACATCTTGGTTACTTTCGCAATGTAGCTACTTAGGTGACAGATTAGATATAAGTGATTTCTCAAATGTTTGCTAAAGGTTTCCACTTTACCCTCAAAACACGCTCAGATTTGAAGGCAGATATTTTAGTGAAACATTGACAATAAGGTAAAATTGAAGCCATGTACTGTCCTCAGATACATCACCTGTTCTGAACGTGGGAGATTATATTGCCGAGCAATAAACTGATTAACCTGAGAGTTCATTCTTCACGTTGAAGATCTCTGAACTTGGGCAACACACCCAACCTCTTGTGTTGATTTCTTCATGTTAATTTCTTCATTTCTTCTTTCTTAATTTCTTCGTCATCATGATTATTCTCCTTAACAAATTACAGTCTCTTATTTTATTTGAAATTCCTAACTACTCCTGAACTCTAAGAGTATACTAGACACAATATGTGCAACACCACTTTTAATATGAGTTTGATTTGATTTGAGCTCATATTATCTTTTTTGGGGGGGTGGATACAATCCTATATGCTCATGTCTCCAAGACTATTCGTTCATGGGAAATTCAAAACTTGTAATGTTTGTGTATGTTATGCATATATTAGTGTATGTATGTATAACTCTTCAATAAACGTCTTACCTAATACGTATGATCTAGGGGAAATTTTCCAAAGTCTGGCATATAGGTATTGTTTATCTTTATTATAATAATCGGTTACTTAGTGCTATCAAAGCTCTCCTTCAAACTCTATTGTATAAGCTAGTAGTAGCAAATTCTTTTTTTTTTTTTTAAGATTTTATTTATTTATTTGACAAACAGAGATCACAAGCAGGCAGAGAAGCAGGCAGAGAGGGGGAGAGGGGGAAGCATGCTCACCGCGGAGCAGAGAGCCCAATGCAGGGCTCGATCCCAGGACCCCTGGATCATGACCTAAGCCGAAGGCAGGGGCTTTAACCCACTGAGCCACCCAGGTGCTCCTAGTAGTAGCAAATTCTAATAAAAGTCAGCCGCTTGCAAAAAAAACCCCAAAAAACAAAAAAAAAAAAATCCACAAAATACAGAAAACAAAACAAAAAACTCTAAAGGTATTATGTATCAAAATGTAAACTGTATAGTCAAAAGCTAGGTAATTGCACAAGAACACTGTTGATGTTGCCAGTGAAGGTGTGACACAGGATGAAAAATACAAAGATGAGTTCAGAGCAATTGCATATCATTCTAATGAGAAGATTCATGCTGGCAACTGTCCTTTTGCTCTCTTTCAGCCTTCAGTCAAGATCACTTAATTTATCTTTCCAAGATACCTTAACCTTGTGGGATAGAACAATACCCAAACGTTTCACCTCCTTGACCACATTCAAGAAAGCCTGTTTGTCTTAGGCACAATATTTTCACTTATCCTGGATGTCAGCCTATTACTCTAACTGATTTATTTCTAACTAGAGTAATATGAGTATAAAAATATATGTAATGTGAAATCTAAAGTGGTGAAGCCCTGAATAGATTTAAGCTGCTTTACAGTACATGTGATTTAGAGCTAATGGAATATCCTGACATTTTATAAGCATTTAACTTTTGGAGAAATCACATCCTAGGTCACAAAGCATATTATGATTTTAAAATATTGTTTAAAAACTCTCCATATTTGGAAAGACATTGGTGTAATGACTAGGAGAGCCAAGACTAGTCATTCATGGAATGTGATTCTTACCTTTAGCTGATGGATAGAAAAGGTATCAACATTTCAAATAATTTTTTTTTAGTTCTAAAAAATGCATTGCTCATGTTTTAAAAACTAAAGAAGCAAATATCAGAGTTAATGCATGCTCCCACATATATTTCAACATGTTAGTAATTAGCATGTAGAAGCACCTTAATAAGAATATTTGAGAGCAAATCTGCCATTTGGGAACTGTCAATAAAATAAAGGCAAAGAAGTCAGTTTCTCTTGGTTGTGTTGTGGATCTTTTAGGTATGTTCTGTCTCCTTAGAGATCATTACCTGTTCTTCACCTGCTATCGCCATGTTTTCTAAAGGTCAGAATCAGTGTAATGTTAATTTATATTCCCCTTCAATTAAACAACACATTCATCCTCTGAGGCTATTTGTCATAAGAATCAACTTGTCAGAAATATTATCGTAACAGTTTTAGGTAGATTATTATAAGGGAAAAAAAAAGCTGTCAGAATTTCAAGGGATCACCTGCTCACCTCTCATTTTACTGTGGAATGTCTCCACTCCCTGCAGTGGGCTAGGTTTCTTTCCTCCAGTGCCTTTGTCCATCCCCACTGTGGGTTAAATCCAGCCCATACCTCATTTATTGAACAACCTCGGAACTAAGAATGTTTCTCACTCTTTTAAAGGGATTGTAAAAAAATAAAGACTAATGTGTGTTAGAGATCTTAGGTGTCCCATAAAGCCTGATATTTACTATCTTGCCTTTCGAGAAAAAAAAAAAAATGTGCTTTTCTCTTCACTAGTGCTTTGGAGTCTTCACCTAGATTATTTGCATCAGACCAGCTCACATGAGATGAGAGAGTATCCCTGAGAAAATCACCAGAAATTTCCTGCAGACTGTATTTATTATACTGCTTGCTAACATTCTGTTGGGCAGAACTCAGTCCCTTGAACATCCTTAACCCAAAGGAAAGCTGAGAGGCATAGAAGAGCTAGCTGGAAGGTCTGACAAATAACTATCTAGTTTCTATCATATTAACATGTAACATTGAAAAGTGACCACCTGAAAACTGTTCTTGAAAGAGAGTTTCATTATGGTGGACATGACCAGTTCATGGTGTTCTCCTCTCTTTCCAGTCATCCAGGTGAATAATCATTCCCCATGCACTTACTCCGAGTTAGGCATGCAACATAAGCCATTTTAGCTGCTGTCTTTGAATCTACTCCACTATACGAGGCCTAAAGCCACCTCCCATTTCTTTTTTAAAGTGCAGCCAATAAAGTAGAAGATTGTATATTGCCTGTTTGACCATATAATTTGGCCAGCATTGTTAAAAGATAAACTGAAGCATATAAAAAAATCTTATTTTATAATCTTGAGACATCTACAGAATGAGATTTTTGTTAGGTTAGTCTACCACAGCATCAGAGCTACCTCAGTCTAATGGTCTCCTTCTTTAATTAAATTAATGACACATTCACTATTGATCCCCGTGGACTTTCTTTGCTTTTCTCTTCGTTTGTCTTTTTTTTTTTTTTTTAAAGATTTTATTTTTAAGTAATCTCTACACCCAGTGTGGGGATCGGACTTAGGTCCCCTAGATCAAGAGTCTACTAACTGACTACTAGTCTACTAACAGTCTACAGTCCACACCTTGGGCTTTCTTTGAATCTTGTTAATCAGTCTGTGGGGTCCCTAAAATTCCTTTTCCAGGCTATGCTTTTGTTAGGATCTCATCCCCCCAAAACTGTCATGAACAATGAAAGGTCTTACATTGAGCCATCTTGCAAACTAACTAGTAAGCCTGTCAAGCTTTATGGATCCTGGCAGAAGACACATGTGACTCTTTGGTCACGGAGACCTTATTATTCACAGAACAGTAAACATCATGAAAATGTTCATGCTTGTGTTAATTCCCCTTAACCTAAGTTTATGGGAGTGACATAGAGCCCATCATTCAATTGTACACACAGTAGGTGGTGTGTCAGGAGAACTGTGAGCCTCAGGAAACTGAGTCTTCTGTAAATAGCAGTAAGCATGCCTGCTTTTAGATTTGGAAAGCACTAATTCTATATTCCCAGCCTTCCCTCAATAAGCATCCCCATGGATGTAGGCTGGTGTAAAGGGCAATCAGTGCTATGTAACAAGACAGACAAAGCCATGAGACTGCTAGAGAACTTTCCCCAGCATTATCATCATTGAGTTACTCTATTTTCAAAACTTGACAAATATATAGATCTGTATTGGAGGCACATTCAGTAGAAGGCATAGGTAGATTAGTTAAAATCTATACCTGCTATTTATGGGAGAAAACTGAAATCATAATTTTTAATATTGAACAGTTGTTTGCTGGACAAATTTTAAATAAATGCAGAATGATTAAATTTCTTTAAAATTGATTCTACATAGTTTTAACATATAGTTTGTTGGTTGGCCTTGTAAAAACAGCCATAGTTGTGACTCAAAATTTTATTGAATGTATAAGCACATATAGGTCTTAAATAAATATAGGTCAGTAAATATAATTCGTAATCAGTTTCCAGAAACTCTGAGTTTGGAGTTCTGACTTGTAGACTTTGTTCAAGCTGGAATTCAGCTAAGGTTGCAATCACTACTTATGGTATGGTGTATTGATTCAATAAAACTTTCACAGACCAAATGATCTATATTGGTGCTCTCAACCCAAGAAGCAGCAAAATGAACACAATCTATATGATATGTTGCAAGCATAATTCTTCCATTTTTCTCTGCTTTAAGTGATAAAAATGCTTGATGCCTTCATCTGTAGCAGAATATTCCCAGCTGAGTGCAATGTGGAATTCAATATTTGCCTGATAAATGAGTGACTCGCAGTACACAGGTGTCCATCTGCATAAATCGATTTGCATGTGGGATGAAGACCTTCTAGAATGAAGTTTTGAACATGAAAACTTGCAAAATATAACCTAGAAATCAGAGGGAAAGAGGCAATTTAGAAAAGCCAGGCAATATGACTCCTGCCTAGTCCTTCTTTAAATTCTTTGGAAAATATTGGCATCTTTATTGTTGAAAAGGTATATAAGTGGCAAAATGAGACAGTGATTGGGAAATGGTGCCATGTCATACTGGTGTGGTGAGCCCTCAAGACCTTGGAAGTAGGATGTAACTTTGAAGAAATTGCTGTGCCCACTGGTATAGCAGGGAGTCTGTGGAAATGGAATTTTTTTGTGAGCACAAATGAGAAAGCTCTTGAGACCTCCAGAGATATTTGGGGAAGGTATAATTTTATACCATTCACCTGAGGGAAATGAGAATCCAAAACCTGATTCATTACTTTTATTATGATCTCATTGTGCCCAAAGATTGTTTAAACTTGAGTAAATTTGATTTTTATGTCTTGGTATTTTGATATGCCTTGAATCTGTTTTCAGGGTTGTGCTTTTTTTTTTTTTCTTTCTTTTCTTTCCAGCTGTAAGAATATTTCATATAAGAATATTTCCATGGGGGCGCCTGGGTGGCTCAGTGGGTTAAAGCTTCTGCCTTCTGCTCAGGTCATGATCCCAGGGTCCTGGGATTGAGCCCCACATCAGGCTCTCTGCTTGGCAGGGAGCCTGCTTCCTCCTCTCTCTCTGCTTGCCTCTTTGCCTGCTTGTGATCTCTGTCAAATAAATAAATAAATCTTAAAAAAAAAAAAGAATATTTCCATGAATTCTATTATTTTAGTTATTTGTGAGTGAATTCTTAAGCTTAAAAAATTTTCTTAAGCTTTTAAGATAATCATCTTAGAAGGTAATTGATTTATTTGGCTTAAAACAATTGACTATAAGAAAAGAACCTTTTACAAATTGATAGACTCTTATTCCCAATGACATTTGTATCCAGGAGTGCTCAGACTTCAGGTTTTCACTAAAATAGAATTTACTTAAATAAATAAGTACTTAATATAAATAAATACTTAATATAAATAATAGAATTTATTAATATAAATAAGTTATATAATAAATGAAGGCATAGTATAAATGTATAAAGAAAAGCAAAGAAGTGATTCTATATGCTTTGAGCATGTAGAAATATTTCATGGAGACGTCCTTAAAGATGTCAGTGAAATTCCGCTGTGTTCAAAATCAGTAGCCACTGTGGGCATTAGAACTTTTCAGTCAGGGTAGTAACATTCTTTGAGCTGTACTTTCAAAAGTTAAAATTCAAGGAGTCCCCAAAATCTGAAGTTCAGGTAGGAGGCCCTTATCATAGTCTGTACGGAGTGTGGACCTGTTTCAGTAAATGCTCTACAACTTGGTCACTGATTAAACAGAAGGAATGAAGGATAAAAGGAAGAAGAAAAGATGCTTTCAAGGTTTAACCCTGAAACCAGAAAATGATGATGTGAATGTGATTTAGGAAATGATGGGCTCAGTTTTGAATAGGTCAGTGTGAGTGAAAATGTCCACTTGGCAGTTAAAAAAGTGTGGGTTTTTTTTCATATTTTTTCAAAGATTTTATTTATTTGACAGAGAGAGAGATATCACAGTAGGCAGCGAGGCAGGCAGAGAGAGAGGAGAAAGTAGGCTCCCTGCTGAGCAGAGAGCCTGATTCGAGGCTCAATTCCAGGACCCTAGCTAGGATCATGACCTGAGCTGAGGGCAGAGGCTTTAATCCACTGAGCCACCCAGGCACCCCCAAAAAATATGTTGAAAGAAAGATGAGAGATGCCTGGGTGGCTCAGTAGTTAAGCGTCCCAACTCTTGACTTTGGCTCAGGTCATGATCTAAGGGTTGTGAGATCAAGCCCCGCATCAGGCTTCACATTGGGCATGGAGCCTGCTTACGATTCTCTCTCTGCCCATTCTCCTTCTGCTTCCCCTCCCCCGCCCTTAGAAAGAAGAAAGAAAGAAAGGAGAGAAGGAAGGAAGAAGGGAAGGAAGGAAGGAGGGAGGAAAGAAGGATTGAAGGAAGGAAGATGAAAGTCAATGATTTGGGAAATATCAAGATACATTAATGACTATAATAATTTATGTAATGCATTAGATTTTATGCGGGATGTTTAATATACATTATTTTACTTAATCCTCATTAAACCTCATGTGATATATATAATAAAACTGATAATTTGTGAGGTTAAATAATTTAATAAGTACTAGTTAGTTATTTCTAGACTGGGATTGCAGTCCATAGCTGTATAACCACGGAGCCTGAATGCTCTTAACCCCCACACTCGGCTGCCTCTTATGATGATGGTTTAAATTTTGGAGGTAGCAGAAATCAGAGATAATGAGGAAGGGCTGGGAGATAAAAGAAAAAAGAACTGAAGATTCAAGGAGGTGTGTATGTGAGATGTCCATGGAAATGAGGCCAGGGCAGAGACTCAGGCAGGAACAAAATTCTCTTGTGACTTTTAGGAGACTAAAAGCCCGTGTGAGGCCCAGGGAAAGTACTTCTTTCCATAGCCACCCTTTTCCTTCATTCTCTATAATGTGTGAGTGTGAAGTATGTGCATGTATGTGTATAAGTGTGTGGGTGGGCCTGTATCAAGGGTGAACAAGAGTATCATTTTTCAGCTCAGGGGAAATATTTTTAATAAGACAGTTAAGTCCTGGTGCACCTGGGTGGCTCAGTGGGTTAAGCCTCTGCCTTCTACTCAGGTCATGATCCCGGGGTCCTGGGATTGAGCCCCGCATCGGGCTCTCTGCACAGCGGGGAGCCTGCTTCCTCCTCTCTCTTTGCTTCCCTCTCTGCCTACTTGTGATCTCTGCCTGTCAAGTAAATAAATAAAATATTAAAAAAAAAAAAAAAGACAGTTAAGTCCTGGTTGAATTACAGTGAAACTATTTTGGGTGCTAAAATTTGCATTGGGCTCCATGGATATAATCAGATCATATGTCTTCTGAACCCTTTTACCACAAAATATATCTGAAGAATAAAATATATTTGACCCCTCCTGGTCTTTATAAGAAAAATGAACTTTCAGATACTGAAAAATTGCCCTGAAGTTAATATCAAAAATAATTTCCAGAGCCTTTGAGAACATCACAGGGAGTAAATGGCAGTGCTAGAACAAAATAACCAAGTTTTTCAGCCCATGTCTTCTTTTCCTACTTCAATTCAAATAATTTAATTGGTGAAAGTTTTATGAAACTTCCTTACATACATTATTTTTCTGTAATTCTTTGTGATTTATTTTATTTGCTTTAACATTTCTACTTCAAAGCATGCCCAACTTTGTTTGTATTGTCAGACACTTTATTGTTTTAAATGTAAAAGTTCTCCTTTTAAGACAGTTGCCCTCTATTCCCAAGCGATCTGTTTCTCTTTAATCTACTTACCCCTTCCATAAATCAGGCTCTATGGGAGCCCTAAAATGGATCAAGCATTGTCCTTACAGGCCGATTAGCTCAGGCTTTGATCACACAAAAGAAGAAGTGCACAAAAGATCAGTCTTGTCCTTCTGGAAGCTTCCCTCTTGGGACCTCTAAGTGAAGCATTCTTTGTTTCCTTATTTTTCTTGAAGCAGTTAGCAGTCCCTAAAGGAAAAAAATGTTAGTTCCTTCAAGTTACTAACACGAACAGTCTTTTAAAATCCACTGAGAAAAAATTTTTAGTATATTAAAAAACAACCAAAAATAACTCTTCCATGGAAGCCCTGGTTGTTAAGTGTAAGGCGTTCCTTCCATTCACTTTTGAAAACAGAGGTCAAGACTTTTATTCAGGGTGGGGGTTATTGACTTTTAAATTACACTCTGTTTTTGGTTCCATGAAATATTACTCTTTTGGCCTTCAAAATCACGTCTAATGACATTCAGTTGACAGTTGCATAATACAGCCGTTGGAAATGTGGGCAGTGTCTATCAAAAAGACCTATTTTACTTTCCAGAGCTACCAGATGACTTAGGGACCATTTCATGTCTCACAGACACTCATTCGTCATGTTTTCTCCACTGGGATTTGCAGATAACTTTTTCAAGTCAATCGTATTATGAGAATTTAACCTACATTTTACATCCTCCTAAGGGATCTAAGAAATTTCAGCTTTCACCCATCTCTTCACCAATCAGAAAGGGAAGAATTTGCCTGATATGCTCAGAGTGACAACGTGAAAGCAAGAGATGACTCAGTAAACTCCCTGTGTGGCCTTCTGTTACAACAGGGCTACTTTGCATCAACTGGGAATAAAAACATCATGATATACTCCCTAATATGAGGATGATGCAGTCTGATAGATACAAGCACAGCTTGAGGAAGGCTATGGCTACATCTGAATCTAAGGTTCATAGCTTTTTGTGGCTGAATACCTATGGAGAAATACCATGGGGGGAAAAAGAATTATGTCTTTTTATGATTAGCAGTCCTTGCTGCGAATTAGATTTGTTTTCAACAAAACAACTGTAAGACAGGCAACCCAAGTTCCAATTCATATTCTAATATGCATTTCTCACTGTGAGTGACTACATTCATACCACCTTCCGTGTTTTTAAACTCTAAGGCATAGAATTCTATTTCTTTGACTGTTGGATTGATTAATTAATGCCTTAGCAATGGCAAACAGTTAGATAAATGTGATGAAAACATTTTTATTGCCTGGAAAATAATTATTTTATTTACATTATACCTAAAATGTTTAGAAAACTTCTTTTGAAATTTTATGTTATGTCATTTGTGTGTCTGTAGGAGTGAATGTGCATTCCCATTTCTTTTTCTTTTTTCTTTTTTTCATTTTTTAATGATCAGGGATATGTATTTAAAAATTACAAGTTAAAAACTGGTTTGTTAATGATGCAGTAATTCAGAACAAAAGAGTTATGTGCTTGAAATTTGGCTGTTATGGTAAAAGCTGTTCTAATCTGAGCACTTAGTGTGATTTTTGTTCTATTTAATTTATTTTACCAAAGACAATTTTATATCTTTCAAAGAGTTGTCGATTTAAAATAGTAAGAGTCACCAATAACAACAAAAAATGACAACTACATGAGGTGATACATGTGTTAACTAATTTTATTATGGTGATCATTTAACAATATATATGTATATCAAATTATGTTGTATGCTTTAAACTTAAATGATATTACATGCCAATTATATCTCAATAAACTGGAAAAAAATAGTACCTAAAGCTGGCATAAAAATAAATGAGATGGATTTAAAATTCTTATCACAGCTTTTGGGACATAGTAGGCACTTAATAAATGTGATGTTGGGGCACCTGGGTGGTTCAATGGGTTAAGCCTCTGCCTTCGGCTCAGGTCATAATCTCAGGGTCCTGGGATCAAGCCCCCGGCATCAGGCTCTCTGCTCAGCAGGGAGCCTGCTTCCCGCCCACCCCCCACCCATCCCCCTCTGCCCCCCGCCTGCCTCTCTGCCTACTTGTAATCTCTGTTTGTCAAATAAATAAATAAAATCTTTTTAAAAATTTTAAAAATGTGATGTTAGTGCTATAATAAATAAATACATACATACTTACATACATACATACCAATAAGTAAACAAGGAAAACAATGTGTTGGTCACGCCCTACAGTTGGTCACTGTCCTGGCCATGTGCAACAGTACCAAGTAGGGAAGAACAGCACAAAATCGGATCATTGATAATGGAAAAGTCGGGAATATGAACAATATTAGGAAATCCCTTTGTACTATAATATTTTGTAGATTTGTGGTTCTCTGTAGCAGACCCAAACATCATATCTATTCAATAATCTAATGTTGAAGATAGTGTTTTTTAATTACTAATGTATGATCGTACAAGAGTGATGAGTAGGACTCTTCCAGCTCTTTAAGAATAACAGAATAAGAAAGCTAAAACCAAAAAGCAATAAATTACCTACATGTTACAAACTTCTGACCTTGAAATTTAAGACAAATGCAGAATCTGCCCAAACATTATTCAGCATCATTTTACAGTACCCTATACAGTCAATATCAGTCTATGTAAGAAGATTGGGAAGATAGGAGCCTGAGTGGCACAGTGAGTTAAGCTTCCAACTCTTGGTTTCCTCTTGGTTTCGGCTCAGGTCATGATCTCATGGAGGTCGGTCCTGGGATAGAGCCCAGCTTTGATTCTAGGCTCAGTAAGGAGTCTGTTCAGATTCTTTCTTCTCCCCTCTGCCCCTTCCCGTTCACTCATACTCTTTCTCTAAGAAATAAATAACATCTTAAAAAAAAAAGATTGGAGATAAAAAGAAATTGAGTGTACCTTATGGAGAACATAGTAATTGAGGACTGAGACTATCTTTTTTTAGGGAAGTGCTCTGGTCAAGGGCTGTGTGTGTGTGTGTGTGTGTGTGTGTGTTGGGGGCTGTCCTTGGGGAATCCCTTACTTTGCCTTGAATAGGGAAAGGTTGAGATCTGAATTAATATTTCAAGTGTAGAGGTTAAAATGCAGAGATTGGCAAACCTCACCACTACTATACAGAAAAGAGAATTGGAGGCTTCTACTAATTAAAGGGAAATTAGCTGACTTGTCTGTAAGAGGATTCATTGGCATTGGGAAAAGCAGGGGGAAAACTTAAAATTACCCCCAAAATACCATGCTCACAACCTATAGGGAGCTGTTAATACCAGAGTAATCTAGACTAAATTAGAGAGCAGTGGTCACATCTCATCAACATGCAAACAATTATGTACTGTTTGCCTCTTCATCTCTCCTCCCTACTTTCAATACTGGAGGAGTTTGTTCAAAAAGGAGGAGTGGCAAAACTCGACTGCTCCTTTCTTCATTCAGTTCCATCTGACTGGAAACTTTGTGAAAACTTTGAATCTGCTATATGATTGGGCAGTACTATTTAGTGAAATTATATAAAAACTTATGAAGCCTAGTGAAATATCACTACAAAATGAAAAGGGAGATTTTTAATATAATAAATAACAACAACTTAAGTCACTGCTTTATGTGTATAAAGGAACTGAGATTCCTTAGTAAACTAGGTACATACATATGGCATCTTTCACCAAATTTCTAGTTCCTGTGGGCCACCTTGATGATCTTACTGTCCAAGATCTTTGTTCTATCTGAAAAGAGCAGAGGGTCAGAATTTAAACTGTTCATGAGTCTCTATCCCTTGCAACCAAATGACTAAAAAAAGCCTGTATTATAACGTGTAATATGTTACTAAAAGATTTTCTTTAGTAGTGGTTCTAGATCTGCTAATAATTATGAAAATAAACATCAAAACAAAATACAACAAAAAGGAACCAAAATCTTAACAACATATACAAATGATGATGAAATTATGGATTTTTTGTATTTCTATTTTCCCAATTTTATAATAATAGTAATAAATGATGGTAGGAGCGGCATTAATTAAATACCTGTTGAATATGAGACACTATTCTAAGTGCTTTACACGTACTTATTTAACTCATCATAGCAATCCTAACAGAAAGGAAATACATTATTAACTTCCTTTTGCAGATGATGAAACAAACAGTCCTGGAGAGATTATAGGACATCTCCAACACCACACAGCTATAGCTAACTACCTGAATTTAAACTTAGGAAATGTTACTTCAGAAGTGTGAGCTTCAAATTCATTTATTTGTTTATTTATTAAATGTGTTTAAGACATCAAGTTCCACTTATGTCAAAAAGGTAATAAGAACCAGGAAGATTCTGAGATTTTATCTTACTTGCAAGCTGATGAGTTAGCCTATTCATGGCAGAAGACATGGGTCTCCTGGGTTAGAAACAAAGTATATTTCCTCACAGAAATAGTAAGGAAAAAGACATCATCATTTTTCTTATGTCAGTTTTTTGGTTCATCTCTTTTTTCTTTTTAGTTTTTATAGAAATTTGTTCATGAAAACACACCACCATTATTATCAGAAGAAGCATGTATTCTTATTCTAGTCTTTTCATAAAAGTACTCTAGAAGAAGATGATTAGGGCATAAAGTGATGTGACTTGGAAATATGAATAAAATAGGTATGTATTTTTTTTCACTGTTATATTATGAATCAATACTCCTAACTGCTTGAGTACCTGGACCTTTCCATTTTACCAAGTATTCTCACATGAATTTTCCCTCAATCCTTACAGTAATGATATATGTGGTATGACCTCTTTTGTAGGTAAAGAAATTGAGACATAGAAAGTTTATATAATTGTCCAGTGTCACATGTGGCTGCATAGCAGCCATGAGATTCAACCCTTAGTCACTTAAGGAAAAAAAAAAAAGAGGGAGAGAAAGTAATAGTAAAAAGTACAATATATACCCCAGAAGCCCCGGATCTTGACTTCTTATTGTGCTGGTAAATGACAGTTGCCTACATTTGTAACCTTTGCACACTATTGTCCTAAAAGATAATTTGCAAACAGAATTATTATTATTATTATTATTTTTAAAGGTTTTATTTATTTATTTGACAGACAGAGATCACAAGTAGGCAGCGCAGCAGGCAGAGAGAGGAGGAAGCAGAGCTCAGCAGAGAGCCCTATGAGGAATTTGATCCCAGGACCCTGAGATCATGACCTGAGCCGAAGGCAGAGTCTTTAACCCACTGAGCCACCCAGGTGCCCCCAGAATTATTTTCTTTTCGTATTGTTAGCTTTACCCAAGTTTGGGGATTGATAAAACAGCATCACAGAATGTAAGAACTGGAGAGACTAGTAGACCCTTGGATCTCCTGGTCAAGTGGATCTGCGAGGTGATTAGACCCAGAAACAGTGCTATCGATCACTGCACCTGCCTTTGCATACTATGATTTCCTATACCTGGAATGGGGTGCTTGAATCTTAATTTAAAAAAAAAATTTTTTTTTCTTTACTTTGGCATGGATTCTGATTAACCATCAGGTTAGAAGGCATTTTCTAAAAGAAATTTAACATTTTCTAATTTTTTTCTCTTTTTTTTTCCTAAATTTTCTAAATATTTTCTAAAAGAACTTAACCATTTTCTAAAAGAATTTAACCATCAGGTTAGAAGGCATTTTCCCCAGTATGGCACATTTAGAAATCCTCTCCATTATCTCCTTTTGTGGTATAATCTTTTGGTTAATTGGCATGTAAAATGAGAGCACCAATATTTTACAAGGTCTTTGTTTCTCTATTACCATTATTGTTTGCCATGTTCTTATAAATATACACGCATATCCCCTTACATGCCTGTATGTAACTATATTATTTTTAAGATTCACATTGTACGAAGTGTTGACTTGGGCTTAAAGTGCATGTCTACCTATCATTACTACCTAAAATTACTAAAACTATGATTTATCATTAGCTCTGTGATTTTGAGTAAATTACTTAACCTGTAAGGCTCTCAGTTACTTCAGTTTTAAAGGGGAGTACTGCTAGTAATCTCATGGGTTTTATGTAAATTTGAAGTCTGAAAATTTAATCAAACTGCTTGGGACAAAGCTGACATTCAATAAATTTTAATAATTTTATCATGTCTTATCTATATTTCATCAATAATGCCATAGTAATCATCAGACCCAAAGTAATCAAAGAATGTCTTTTTAAAATTTATAACATCTCATTGACAATAGTTATGTTATACTTTTATGGCCATTTGCTAACCTACTAAATGGAAGTATTTCATTACCTGTAAGATAATTTTGATCTTCAAGTTAAGAAGGAATAGTCTTGGGGCACCTGGGTGGCTCAGTGGGTTAAGCCTGTGCCTTCAACTCAGGTTGTAATCTCAGGGTCCTGGGATCGAGCCCTGCATCTGGCTCTCTGCTCAGTAGGGAGCCTGCCCCCCCCCACACACACACCTCACCTCTGCCTGCCTCTCTGCCTACTTTTGATCATGCCATAAATAAATAAAATCTAAAAAAAAAAAAAAAAGAAGAAGAAGGAATAGTCTTACAAATGTGTAGTAATCTCTTAAACTAGATTTATAGCCTGACCAGTGTCTGCAGAATGAAAGATTGGTTCAACTTCCATCTTCAGAGAAAACCACCGCCTCAGACTGATAGAGTGGCTCTTAACTAGTCTGAGTGAGTGAGGCCAATCAGACACACAGGGCGTGGCTCCTGGCGGTCCCCATTACTCTGCTGCTTCCTTTTGCTTGCTTTCCACGTGATGCGTCCTGTTGCTTTATTGAGTGGTGGAATCCTAGCTACAGAGGAGCTCAAAGTTATTGGGTTTTTTTAAAGATTTTATTTATTTATTTGACAGACAGAGATCACAATTAGGCAGAGAGGAAGGCAGAGAGAGAGGAGGAAGCAGGCTCCCCGCTGAGCAGAGAGCCTGATGTGGGGCTTGATCCTAGGACCCTGGGATCATGACCTGAGCTGAAGGCACAGGCTTTAACCCAGTGAGCCACCCAGGCGCCCCTCAAAGTTTTGAGAAAATGATTTGAAAACATTTTTTCTTATACCTAGAATAATTATGTAAGCTGCTTATAAAATACTCCAGTTTGATATTTAATCCTTTATGCAAATGTGGATAAAAATACACCGAACTAGTTTCTTTAGTACACTATTTGTGACTATTCTTTTACTAAAATGACTAAAAAAAATGGTCTTGAAAACTGGAGTCTTTGTCTTGTGTTCATGAGTGATTGATGAAGCGGCCTTTGTGTACCATACACTGTGGATTGCAGAAACAGCAACTTTGGTCCTTCATGTGACTGAGTTTTACTACAGAGTTCCCCATAAATATCAGGTTATAAATACACGGTGCCTTGCAAGTGCTTCACCCCGAATCCAGGCTGTTCTCTAGTTGGCCTGTCACAGATGGCTATAACCAAATAACCAACAATTAGATTACCCTGTTGCTACAAATTTACCCTGAAAATACCAAGGCACGTGCAGCTTTTGACAAGAGGTTATCGAAGAAAGGTGTAAAACAATTCAGTAAATATTAAACGATATTGTAATTCCAAGTATGCCTTTTTCTCTCTGGAAATACAATTCTAACAGTGACTGTCAGCGTTCTGGTTATTTGATGGACCTTGCATATTGTACATGGATTTATGTAAATGCACATAAATACAAGCAAGGTTAAAATGGAAGCTACACTAGAAAGGTACTGTGCGATATTGCTTTGGATCCCTGTTTCAAGCAGATGTTCTAGGCAGGACTGTTCTGATAAGATTTTTCTAGTCATCTCAAGAACTAAATTGCCTTGAGGATTGGAGAGGAGTAGTCTTTTTTTTTTTTAATATTTATTTATTTATTTGACAGAGATTACAAGTAGGCAGAGAGGCAGGCAGAGAGAGAGGAGGAAGCAGGCTCCCTGCGGAGCAGAGAGCCTGATGTGGGGCTCGATCCCAGGACCCTGAGATCATGACCTGAGCCAAAGGCAGAGGCTTTAACCCACTGATGGCACCTTTGTAGAAGGAAAGTCTCCTGGAGTCTACAAGCAGAACCTAATGCACTATATTGCACATCAGCCACACCTGCTCTCATATTCAGTGTTTCTCATATTCACTGGACCCATGCTCGTCACCTGGGTAAAAATTTTTTTTTTTAATTTTATTTATTTGACAGACAGAGATCACAAGCAGCCAGAGAGGTAGGCACAGAGAGTGAGGGGGAAGCAAGCTCCCTGCTGAGCAGAGAGCGTGATGCGGGGCTCCATCTCAGGATCCCGGGATCATGACCCGAGCCAAAGGCAGAGGGTTAAACCACTGAGCCACCCAAGCGCCCCCATCTGGGTAAAAATTTAGGGCAGACATCAGTGGGTGGCAACAGAGAATAAAGACGGCCATGTGTTCCTTTTTATTCAGAAAAGGTGTTTCTCAAACACGGAAATATAAAACAAAGATCAGGGTCTTGAGTTACTACCACCTTTTCAACTTGTTCGGCAAGTGTAGCTCATTGAATTTATTTGATGGTTTCCGGAGGGGTTGAAACTGTGTTTTCTTAGAATTGAGAGAACCCTCTAACGAAGCACACTCCTAATTAACACCTAAATTCTTTCTTTCAGGCTAGACAGAGACTTTCTTTGCATAACAACGTCTGGGGCATTTGCAAATCTCAGCTTGCTTTACATTTTTTAGGGGTTGCAGTTCTTGTGACCAGAAATGCATGTGAAAGCAAATTTATTACAGTTGTAGAGAAGGAACAGTTAAACTAAAAATGATCTCTGATTGAGAATAGCAACATTGGATGTCTGACATCTGTTTCTCTAGTTGTTTTAAAACTCAACATAGACGAAGCATTTTAAATCATAATGAATAGCATACTTTCAATTCAAGGCATATGATTATCAAAAATTCAGTACTTCTTTTTACAAGATAACTAACTTTTAAATAGACAACCATTAAATACTTGACAAAAACTGAGCAGTTCATATATGTTAAGATATGCTTTTAAATGTTTTGAATTCCAGCTGTTTCGTTTTTCTGTTCTTAGTAAGAAGAATGTGCCAGAACTCTGGATACATTGACATAACCTTTTCCTAAGTAAAGAACATTTTAGGGATGCTTTCATGAGGTTTAAGCCAATCACTTTTACTTTTGTTGGAGTAACTTCTTACTAAAATAAATCTCCTTTGATATCGAGTGTACTTTTGAAAGATTAGAACTTCATTATGTTTTTATAAATTATTATTAAAATGCTAATAGTAAAGATAGTTATTACTATTTATGATTACTTAGAGCTCTCAGTTGCTTATTATGCATGTACAATAATTTATTACTGCTTTGTTTGTGGGAAGTTGTATATAAAACCAGTAATATATTAAATCCTAATTTCCATTCTAATATCGAGTGAAAAAAATCATCTGAAGGTGATGAATTTTCCATGGCACCAATCACTGTCACACGTTCTAGGCAAATGATATTTTTAGAGAGGCTTTGAGAAATGTAATAAAAAATTACAAAGGAAAGTCATTTCCTTCATATAGGGAAATACTGAGTGTAATTAGGAAAGAGGAGAACCCTTAACAAGAGATGTCTGTTTACATATCTGCCATTTGCCACGGACTTCTCATGAGATTTTTAGTAAATCGCTAAACTATGATGTATTTCCATTTATTCATTTTAAAAATAAGTTTTATAAATCTAACTTTCCTATTCCACTCGGCCATTAGGACCGAATATGATATTTTGTTAGATACTTAAAAGTGCCGCGCTGAATTCTGTATGTGTGTATTATATGTGTGTGCACAAGGGGGTATGTGCCGCTGGTGATATTGTGATATAACTACTCCCTGGCTAAGAATGTGACATGGTTCATGACTTATTTTATTAAACCATCATACTTTGGGGTATTGAAATTATAACTGGTAATAATTTTTGAGTTTTGAAAATGCAGCAATGTACTAGATGAATTACATTCGTTATCAACAGAGGGTTAAGAAAGTTCACGTAAGTTAACTATTGATGTTATAGTGCCTGACAAAGGTTAAGGTTCGATAATGTTTGCTAATAAAGTTCAAGAATAATGATTCAATTATCAAATCGATACTGTAGGATAGGTACTAATATTCCTCATTTGGGGCTGGGAAAACTGGAAGTGGAAGATGTTAAAGAAGTTGCCTGAGGTCAAATTGTGAATATCAGGATAGGAACTGAATGTGCTTACTGTAGAGCCTGTCCTCTTAAACATTATATTCTGCTAACATTCTAGATGTATTCATTTCCTCCTCAAAATCCCAGGTAATAAAGCTACCTAAAACTGCCATTAGGGTTATGTTATTTCACCAGGATATCTACATACCAATATAAGGTGATGAATTAAAGTTAAATAAAAATTCTTAGAATGGATGGGAGACACATAAACCTGAAAAGGTGACTGTGGGGCTCTTCCCGTGATCATAAGGTAGTGTTTAGGTGAATTTGGGAGCCGCAGTTGTTTTGGTGACCTTAAGGATTTTGTGTGCAGAAAATATTATTCAGGAGTTTGCTTTGGGTTTTAGAATAATATTTGGTGATGAATGGAATCCTAAGAGGACATGCTGTATGTTTATATGCATTTTAGGAACAAAAAATATGTGATAATAGAAATCTGAACAATCAATGACTCAAGGGAGATAGGGTTGACTGGAAAGTTGCAAAATGGAACTCTCTGGAGTGATGAAACTATTTTATCTTGTTTGATGGGGACACGTATACGATTAGCAAGAGTCATTGAAATGAGCACTTAGTAACTAAAGGAAAATGTTCTTTATTCATATATGACATACATTCATATATAATGATTGTAAATAAAGAAATCTCAATGAGATCTACCAAAAAATCCAACTGAATTAATGTGATTTTACCAAGGTTGTAGAATACAAGATCAGTAAACAAAATTAATTGTGTTTTTACAATAGCAATATATAATTAGAAAGTAGAAATATTAAAATATAATTTGAATAGATTAACAATACCAAATTATATAAAATTACATATAAACTAGGTCTAAATTTTTTTAAAAATGTACATAAAATTCTAAAATGTGTTTACCCACAAAGGAAACAATCCTATTGCCCCAAATATTTTGGGGGCTGTTTTACAAAATAACCACTTATAGTTTATTTTCTTAGTGTTCTGAGCAAACAATGTTATCGTCTGAATGGAGTTTCTTGTTTGTAGCTTTAAAATATACTGAGCCTTATGTCAAAGCCCTCTAGGTGGGATAATTTAACAGTCCATCTCCCCTAAAAACTAATTATACACAACCACACTCTTCTCCCTACTCAAAGACATTTGTTGTGTCTACCTAAGTCTTCTTACTTGGGCTTTTTTTTTTTTTTTTTTAATAATTGGAATCTGTTTATTTTATTTTATTTTATTTTATTTTATTTTATTTTATTTTATTTTATTTCATTTCTTTTCAGCATAACAGAGTTCATAGTTTTACACCACACCCAGTGCTCCATGCAATGCGTGCCCTCCACAATACCCACCACCTGGCTCCCCCAACCTCCTAACCCCCGCCCCTTCAAAACCCTAAGGTTATTTTTCAGAGTCCATAGTCTCTCATGGTTCATCTCCCATTTCCCTCAACTCCCTTCTCCTCTCCATCTCCCCATGTCCTCCGTGTTGTTATGCTCCTCAAATAAGTGAAACCATATGATAATTGACTCTCTCTGCTTGACTTATTTCACTCAGCATAATCTCTTCCAGTCTTACTTGGGCTTTTGCATGAACACAGTTCTGGAAATGTCCTCCTTCTTTCCCACTTCAAAAAAGATACCAGCTGTCTTCAAGACTGATTTGTTTCTTATCTGTTGTCCCATTCTTCCAGGTACTACACCATATGGCACCATGACACTCTTCATTCAGTTTTCCCTTCTCTTCCAGTGAATAGCCAATAAATTTGTTCCCTTCTCCATTCCACTAATGCCCACTTTACTCTTTCATTATAGATCTTATATCAATGCTAGCTTATTATTCAGACTCACTCACAACTAGAGCATAGAGTTCTTGATGGCAGGGACAAGTTCATATTCATCTTTGTTCATAACAGGTACAATAAATCTGTATTTATGTCTGTATATCTATAATAGAGCATATGTTGATAATCATCAATTCTAACTTAAAGAGTAAGTAAGTTACAAACCTTTCCTTTAGATTCAAATTATGGTTATTTGGAAAGAGACAAGGGAGGAATCTACAATGAGTATTTACATGTATATTTGCCCAATGTACATTCCTCAAAAACAAAACTGTCTTAAGTTTAGACAATAGGTTTTAGCATCTACAGCTTATTTAAGATGAAAGTTGATGCTCTTTAAATATTGAAGGGCCCTTTTAGCTAGAACGGATGCTTTAAAATTGAAAGAGACTTTCATCTGAGATAGAAGGAATGAGTTTCATTTGTGCAAGCATGTTTCTTACTATGAATTATGAGTACCCATTATGTTATTTTGTGTTAGATATTTCATATTATTCTAGACTTAAAATGACAAATACAAGTAAATGTTGAAGGCATATTATGGCTGTTTGGTTCATAGCATTTTAATGAAACATAAAAAAATTGAAGTGCTCTGGTAAAGCTTTTTACTGTCTATGTGACACTCATTCTCTTATGGTAAGATGCTCCAAGCATACTTTACACTTAGGTTTCTCAGGCTCACATAATTTCATCCTAAGCATAGTCTCTATCATAAGGATATTTTTCCTATTGTTTACGATTCTTTGGTATTTAAATGTTTCTTTTGATAACTCTTTGGTAACCATCTTCTATCTTTATTTCCCAAACTTACCTTTAGTTTTTTCTTGAGTGTTTATGCACCTTAAAGAGGCTAGTTTTGCTTTGATAAAGGGATCTAATGATAATGCATGCTTTTCAATTGCACATGTGACTTTATTCATAATATTTTAAAAAGCATTAAAATATATTTTCAGAGAATGGGGTAGAAAATGATATTTAATTATCAGCCTGTTTTACAAAAACCCACAAGGGCCTCTCCCAAATTCTTCTAAATACAGATAAAACTTAGAAGACTTAGTCATTTTTCATTCCCTTCTAGATTGGTTTATTAATAGTGGCAATCATTTACTGAGCATATAATATATGATGACATTGCTTCAAGCATTATTTATGTTTATTATGTTACTCAAGCTTTATAATAAACATTTGAGGCGAGTGTTATTATGTCACTCTAAAAATGAGGAAATCGAGATGTAGGGGTTTGCATAGGCTGAAATAGCCAAGTCTGAAATTATCTCAGTTCTGAGTGACCTCAAAGATGATCCTCAACCATCTTCCTTATGATGTTATATATGAGAGACTTTCTATTTATTATGAAATCCCTCTTTATAAAATACTTTAAACATACTGATGAGGATAGGTTGGCATATTAATGTTAATAAATCCTGAAAATCCTTACCTTTCTCAAGGAAATTTACAGAGATAAGGATCTTGATTGCAGAGATTACAGAGAAGGCTCTCTGTCTGAAGTTATGACATTATATTCAGTCTGAAGATGGCCAAGGGACATGTTATCTATTATAAACCCAACTTCCAATTTCATGCCAGGGCAAATCAAGATGACCATAAAACTACGGCTGTCCATATTTGATTCTGAATTGGTCAAGAAATTTGCTCTGGTTAATCCCCCCTTGTGTTCAGCATAGTTCTATATGAAATTGCGTCTATAACTGGTATGGGGACTTGCATGTTCTGCCATTCACAGAGGAGCTGCTTTGCTTCCTCATGAGAAGTCAACCTCTAGTACTTCTAAAGTTGACCCAACCATGTGATAGACCTGGGTTTAAGTCCACTCTTTTTCAGGTTTAACATTCTACCCTAAATAAAACATAAAGGCCCCTTTTCTTCATTCCATCTTTCAGAAAACTATCCTACTCCTCATTTTGAAATCAAAATTATTATTGAAGAGTTTTATTTTAGGTGTAGGTAAGGGTGCCCAGGCCTGCAGGAATAGAAGAAGAGATGAAAGAATATATTAAGGGAACCTGGCTAAAATATTTGACTTTGTATCTGAAAAAGAAAGGTCTACTAAGCTCTTTATCTATAGGAATATCGAAGATGTCTACAACAACGGAGGAGTTAGCTAACTTTTAATATTTTTTGAAAGATTTATTTATTTACTGGAGAGAGAGAGTGAGTGAGGGGATGGGCAGAGGGAGAGGGAGTGAAAAAATCTTACAGCAGCAGGCTCCCTGCTGAGTGTGGAGCCCAACTCAAGGGCTCGGTCTCAGGAACCTTAGATCATGACCTGAGCTGAAACCAAGCGTCAGATGCTCAACCCACTGAGCCACGCAGATGCCCTAAAGTTAGCTGACATTTTTTAAAAAATATTTTTATTTATTTATATTTTTCAGAGAGAGAGAGAGAGCACCAGTGCAGGCAGAGTGGCAGGCAGAGTCAGAGAGAGAACCAGGCTCCCCACTGAGCAAGGAGCCCATGCAGGACTTGATCCCACGATCCTGGGACCATGACCTGAGCCGAAGGCAGTGGAATAACCAACTGAGCCACCCAGGTGCCCCAAGTTAGCTGACTTTTAAACAAGATAAGCATTTCCTTCATAAGTAAGGGAAAACAAATTTTACTTGTCTGTCAGTCCTATTTGGCCATTTTTCCCCTTAACTAAGGAAATGTTTTCTTTGTTTTCAGATGGGCATTGTACTTAGCTAGAACGATCGCCTTCCTAAACACTTTTTTAAACTAGGCATAGTCACAGGATCTAGGTCTGGGCAACAATGTATGGGTAGATATCACTGGTGGGCCCTCATGCAGAGTTTTGAAAGGAAAGAGGATTGGCTGAAATCTGATTTTTGCTGTTTGACTTTGGCCTTTCCCCCTTCTCCTGTATGCATATAATTCTTGGCAAGAGAGCAACCATCCCATGAGCATGACGTTAAATGCCAAACTCTGTGAAGAGTAAGTTTAAAAGTTTAAAGAAGACACTGTGATGGCGTTGGAAAGCTCCTGTATCAGGCCTGAACTGTTTCCTCTAAGACTGTTTTTATCATGAGGGAAAAAAAAAAGTCCTGTTTGATTCAGTCACTAAAGCTCAGCTGACACAATTTCGAAGATATAACCACGTTTGGACATTTTTTTTCATGTACTATATTAATACGTTGAAAATGCTGTATTGTTTTCATAAGTGCTGTGACTAGAATTCCTCTTGACAGAGAAACTTCACAGACTGTAAATAGAACAGTCTAAAGTGAGTCCTGACAATGCGGAAGAGTGTGTTACTAGACCAGCAGGCACATGTAACAAGACCTACTTACTTGAGCCTAGTTCTTGTGCAACACTTCTTGTAAAAGATTTCTGAAGGCCTCTTGGTGCTTTCCCAGCTTTGATGATTTTACTTTTTCAGCATAGTTGCAGCAGAATATGCTGAGAAAATAACAGAATGTACTATTTATCCTAATTTAGCTGTTGCTGTGCCCAACTATTCTCTAGTTGTAGAGATTTAGGCTGTTCTGAAGGTGATGAAATTTATATTGTGTCTGCACCTCAAAGGTAGAAATAAAATAGGAACAAAACTAAGGAAGACAGAATGTTATTGTCTTTAAAAAGCGAAAGCTTTGAAAGTTGCCCATGACCATAATTTTAGAGAAATCTGCCAAAATTAGTAATTACTCAAGAGCCACATGATTAAGTAAATATTCTAGTTCAGTCTTTTATTTTATACCAAAAAACATGGTAAGGGAAATACATAACCTTTAGGTACCTAATGTAATAGGAGCCTGACTCCTAAAATATCTTTGTAAGAAATTCACCATTCTACCTTGAAATTTAAATACAAAGAAAAGTGTATGTGGTTATATGAGTAACATCAAAAAATAAACTGTCTTCAATGAAAAGGCTGTCATTCATAATGATATTTAAGAAAGGGTAGAGGGGCACCTGGGTGGCTCAGTGCCTGCCTTTGGCTCAGGTCATGATCCCAGGGTCCTGGGATTGAGCCCTGCATCTGGCTCCCCGCTCAGCAGGAAGCCTGCTTCTCCCTCTCCCACTCCCCCTGCTTCTGTTCCCTCTTTCCCTGTGTCTTTCTCTGTCAAATAAATAAATAAAATCTTAAAAAAAAAAGAAATAATAAATAAAAAGTGGAATGTATAAATTAAAAGCCTACTATTTAAAAAAAACTTGGAATTATTACTGTTTATCTGTAAACACTCTAATATATTTTAAGTCACTCTTTGTTGCTTATTAAAAAATACCTATTCTCTTTTAAAGTACTGGATTTTTTTTTGTGTGTAAATATACAAAATGAGTTTTGTTGGGTCCATGGTCAAAGGAATGAGACTGATACAAAGCGAAGGTCAAGCAAAGCTTTATTTCGCGCCAAGCATCGAGAATCAAACTGACCGGTCAGGGCCGTCTCTTGCAAAGAGGCGACCTCTCTCTGCCTTATAGACTAGCTTTTAAGGGCAAAGGCCATGTGGTTGGGGCCTGGCCATGCACAGGTGGCCAATGAGATTGTATCACACAGAGAAAGCTGCACAGTCATGCTAGGTCACACATAAGTGACCAATTGAATTACAATTTACCCTAGTAGATATTTAAACCAGCCTATCACCTTGGTCAGAATTGGTGCCCAAAAAGCGGGACCCACACTCCTTGGTAGGTAGGGAGACAGTATGCGCCCCCACTGATTGGATACCTCCACCTGGCCTGACCCACCCTTGTATTTGGGCTTTGTTACCTGGGACTGGTTTCCCAGGCTTGCTTTTAAGTAAGTCCCTGAGGGGAGGCAGGGTCAGTTTAAGTTTTACTGCATAAACAACAAAATCACTGTTTAACCCAAGATGGAATCACTCTGGCTAAATAGGCCCTTACAGTTTAATGGCATAAGAAACACATTATATATAAACTTTAGAGAGTGAATATTATAGATACGTTATTTTGGTAATCATATTGATCATGATGGTATTTAGTTGCTTAGGATAATATAAATGGTATTTTATTAACTTGATGCCCTGGGGTTCATGAATCACTAATCAGCTGTGTTAGCTTAGGTAAGGTGAATATCTCTCAATATTTCAATTTTCTTATTTATGATGAGAAAACATTGAAGTATACTTCAGTCTCTATTAATTGATGGATACATGTGTAAAAAGTAGCGCTTTGATCATATTCTGGATTGAAAACTTTGCGGATGTTACCCAACAATAATAGACTAAGGAAATTACCCACTTTTGGGGTCTAATCCATAGTTCTTGAAGTAGCATAACCCAGTAATTATGATTTCCCTTCTTTTTTGGTTGCTGCTAGTGGAGATTGTAGTAGGCAACCAGACAGAAGAAGCCGGTTTCATTCATATGTGGAACATAAACAACCGCATGGAGGACGACAGGGGAAGGGAAGGAAATCCAAAGGGGGAGAAATCAGAGAGGGAGAGGAGCTGTGAGAAACTGTGGACCCTGAGAAACAATCTCGGGGTTTCAGAGGGGAGGAGGGTTGGGGGAGGGGGTTGTCAGGGTGGTGAGTATTGAGGAGGTCACATGCTGGGATGAACACTGGGTGTTATACTTAACGAATGAATCATTGAACACTGCATCAAGGACTAATTATGTACCATACAGTGGCTAACTGAACGTAATTTAAAAAATGAAAATTTAAAAAAAATAAAAAATAAAAGTCGTAATCAAATGTCCTAAGAGGAAGAGCAAAATGTAAATACAACAACAACAGCAAAAAGTTTAACAATTGAATGGAAGTTACGGTAAATAATACCTTTGGCTTGCGGTTTGGCTGGCAGATGTGTTTGGTATTTCTGTGAGTTGTCTTGTTCTGATCACCCGTGAATAGGTAAGGAAATAGTACGATGGGTAGCACTCAGTAAAATCTCTAAAATCTCTAATAGCTTCTTCCTCTTTTGTCTCACTTGCTAGCTCACAGGTGTGTAAACTCTCTCTCTTACACACACACACACACACACACACACACACAACCACATACAGAGAATCAGGATCAGGGTCTCCGTTAAATTTATGCTTCTGTTCCTTGGCCTCCTTTTGAACTCCTAACACAATGGCTCCTCGCAATTCATCACAAGAGATTCTATTAGAAAATGATGGATGAACTGGCCTAAATCTATCACTCCTAATAGAAAACAGTTCAAAAATTAAGATGCTTAACCCCTTAAATGAGTACTTCTATTTTTCCATTGAAAGGCTACTGTAACAGGACCTTCATCATCAATCATCAGTCATCCTCATCATCTTCAGCTTCTTAAGAATTTATTATTGAAGATGAAGTCAAGGACAGGTAGCTTTAATTTTGCATCATGCTGTGAATATGCTCTGCTCCTGGTTTCCAGGGCTCTGATGATGTGTAGGTTAACTGTGATAGATAATGTTCTCTCCATGATCCTTCTCTTAAGTTTGGTACATTCACTTGTAAAAAGCACTAGTCTGTATGTCTAAAAGAAAATCAATTAGTCTTAATGATACAAATATTTGCTTAATAAGACTCCTTAGGGAGCCAATATTAATCAAAGGCTCAGAATGATCTGTAATTAGCACATCAATTGTACATGTGTTAGTGGATGATTGTAAAGTGCTTAAGGGTTCTTAGAATACTTTTTTCTTTATTATAATTAAAAAAAATTTCTCCTGACACTTTAGTTAAATTTCTTAGCCCAAGATATCATTGTCTTTCATCTGAACTATGCCTCTAACCTTCTAACTTCTATTCAACCTTGGTCACATTGACCTCAGGGGAACTTTTTTTTATAATATAAATCAAATCTGGTCTCTCTTCAGATTAAACCTGTTCAATAGCTTTGCATCACACTAAAATAAGATTCAAGTTTTGATCCCTGCTTACATTTTCTGGACCATTTCCGCCCACTGCCTCCCTCCCTCCCTAACATTCTGTGTTCCAGCTACATCAGCCTTTTTGATGCTTCGAGTTTTGTCTCTCCTGGGGGCTTTGCATTTGCCATGCCCTCTGTCTAGAATACTGCCTGATGACTTCTTCTTGCCCTTTCAGTTTTAATTCAATTGAAATTTCAGAAACACCTTGCTTCCCTGACTCCTAAAGTATAACCTAATTTAACCAATAACCCTCAAGTCTTTTCCTCTATTTTTACTTTATTTGCAGCATTCATTTCTGTCCGAAATGATCTTTTTGGGGTGCGTCTGGGTGGCTCAGTGGGTTAAGCCTCTGCCTTCCACTCAGGTCATAATCTCAGGGTCCTGGGATCCAGCCCTGAGTCAGACTCTCTGCTCAGCAGGGAGCCTGCTTCTCCCTCTCCCTCTGCCTGCCTCTCTGCCTACTTGTGATCTCTCTCTGTGTCAAATAAATAAATAAAATGCTCTTTTTCATTGATTTATTTGTCTACGATCTTTCTTCATTAGGTGTAAACTTCATGAATGTGAGCACTTCTTATTCAGAGCTGTATTCCTTAAGCCTAGAATAATGACTGTGTGTATATATATACATATATGTGTATATATATATATATATGTGTGTGTGTGTGCGTGTGCATGTGTGTGTGTGTGTTTCAGTATGTATACGTTGGAAACCAGGTGTTAATTGGGTCTCTTTCTTCATCCCACATTTGCTGACTACTTGTAAGACTATTATTCGTAAGTTATTTTTAAATTCTGCCATGACTTCATTATTGTTTCATTATTTTCATTATAGTGAGAAATTATATTCCTAGGAAGTACCTGATTGTTCATAAACAAAGTACAGTCTACCATTCATTTCACCAAAAACCTTGGGGGGAAATGAAGAAATTGAATATTCTGAGGCCTATACAACATCTCTTTTCTTTGAAAATTTCTCAGTTTCTCTAGGTTGCTGGCCTTAATAATACTTTCCTCTCTTTATAGTGCCTCTTAAAAGAAATATATTTTAACTTCTCCTAGGGAGTGTGGTCTACTGTATAAATCACAATGAGTTCCCATCTCATCTAATTATGAAGGGTTTCTCCTTTTTTTAGTATAAATTTGCTTGGCTTTCTTTTTGCCCCCAACTTATTAGCTGTTTCACTGTTGTTTTCTTTGTGAACCAACTCCATAGAGGTTCAAGTAAGCCAGCGGAGTGATTTTCCAATAAGAAATCACATTTCATGCTAATTATTTTGGAACTGAAGAAAATCACAGCATCTCAGGTGAGCAGAAGAATGAGCCCGTGGTCTGGCTTCTTGTGGACGACACTGCCACCTGTACCCTTGCTCTAAAGTAAACATTATCTTGTGCTCTTCAGTGTTCTCTGACAGCTCATAAAAGAAGGCACCTCATCCCCTTTATTTATTCATAGGCTTCTTTTCTACTTGAGTATTATGAAAGCCGTGAGTCCTACACAGATAGTTGGATTCCTTTTCACAGAAATACAGAAGAACACAAATTATTTGTCCTCCTTTCTCCACACCTTTAATATGGCAACAAACATGTTTTGAAATTCTGTGAGAGATATGGTGTAAGCTAATTGAAATTCAATTAGTACATCACATGCTTTTTGCTATGCAGAAGCTAACTGGGGATCTGTCTATTAGAAATTACTCATAGCTGGATGAGAGCTAGATGAATAGTAATTTAGACCTTGAAAGACATGTAAGACTATAAATGGAAGTAAAAGTGAGGCTAATGGAAGATCACCCAAGAACTTCTCAGAATTCCCTAATGAGAAATTTTAATTTTCATATTTGACATTAGGGCTTATAATAATGACAAGACCTTAAGACTGAGTACAATTAGATCCATAAAATGCGTTGCAAATATCTTGAAAACGACCAATTAAATTGAACCTTTGAGCTGGGTTTGTCTGACTTTCTTATAATGATTCATAACAGGATTTTCTTTCCTTTGTTATTAACAACAAATGTAATTCGGTATTACATAACTAATGATATATAACAGCCAGAGTGATCTTTTTACAACCAATGACAAGATGTCGCTTCTCTATTCCAAACATTGAGATAGCTTCCCATCTTCCTGAGAATGAATTATGAAGCCCTTACCTTGGCCTTCCAGGTCCTCCCAGGATCTTCAGCCACCCCACCTCTACTTCCTGTCCTTTTAATCTCTCCCCTTGTCCATCTGTTCTAGCAGCTGGCTTTGCCTTTCTTTATCTCTCATGGCCTTGCCCTTTCCTCTTTTCAAGCTCTTTCCATATTCTGTTTCCTTAGCAGAGAATTTCTTTATTTCAGATATCTACATGGCTCTTTTCCTCATTTGATTCTGCTCTCCTCGAGGGTCACTTTTTCAGAGAGGTCTTCCCTAATTAAACTTTGTAAAATAGAACACTCTTCTCAGAGCCATTAACTCTGTATTCTCTTGCTCTATCATTCTTAGCATTTACAATCTGACACACTATATTTTATTTTATTCTATATTTTTCCACTTAGAATTAAGTTTCCCAAAACCAAACAATCTGGAGTTTTTGCTATGTCTGACTGTCTGACACAGAATAGGCACTCAATATATATCTGTCTGTGAATGAAGGATTGAGTCTTTATCTGTGTTTTATCTAAATCAGTTAATTGTGCATTCACTAATGAAAAACAACAGAGTAACAGCTTTTACATAAATTATTAGAGGTTAGCCTTCATCTTATAGTAATACTATTGTTAAAATTAATGGCATCATCAAAATTTTAAAGAAAGATCCTTACATGATATAATCCTTTTAAATTCAATTTTTTATTATATTAACAGAAAATATCATGAAAAATTTGTCTTTCAGATATTTTTAGCTAATCATGCACTGAAAAATATTCTGTATCTGATCTCTTACATAAAAATATCCCTTCAAATAGTACTTAACATTAATTAGTTTTTGTTAAGCAGAGAAATACTCATTAATAAAAAGAGAGATCTAGTCCAGGGCTGCTTTATATAGCATTACATTTTTAGCATTTTTTATTATACTCCAAGCAGTGAAAATTACAATCAAAAGCACATTTTTTAACTATAAGAAAATAAAATAATAGGATCACTCATACTATCATTAGTTAAAATAATGTGCACCCAACATAAAGTTTAGGCAGAAATAGAGATAAACAATTTTACATAAATCTTTCTTTAAACTTCTAATTCCTTAGAACCTTTCCTTTTAAATGTCAACTATCTTTAGTTTTAGAAAATAGTTGGAAAATATTATTTGCTTTATATTCATTGTATCTCATATGAAATAATTTACCTACCACATTCAAATTCCCAATTTTGTAGTTCATATAACATTCTGAACAGTAGTGGAGAGGATCTGTCTTATCTATCTATGTATCTATGTATCTATCTATCAATCCTCTATCCACCTGTCTATATCTACCATCTACCAATTTATATTTCTTTGGGGCACCTGGGTGGCTCAGTCATTACATGTCTGCCTTCAGCTCAGGTCGTGATCCCAGGATCCTGGGATTGAGCCCCGCATCCAGCTCCCTGCTCAGTGGGGAGCCACTTCTCCCTCTCCCACTCCTTCTGCTTGTGTTCCCTCTCTCCCTGTCTCTCTGTCAAATAAATAAATAAAATCTAAAAAAAAAAAAAAAAAAGACTTAAAAGCAAACAAAAAAAAGAGATACTTCTAAACTCTTACCCTCATTTAGTACACCCAAATTTCCATCCCCAGTGGTTGTAGGGAGAAGGGGACAACTGGAGAGAGAAGAAGTAGATTCCTTTTTACTGTTTTTCCCCAAAAGAAATCATGCCAGCCGCAGTATGCATCCTAACACTTTGCAAGATATTAGGGATAACACTGACTCAATAGAGAAAATGCCATTTACTGCATTACTACTTCCTGTGGTTTCTGCCTGAATTTACCATAGTGAAAATGCTCACACACAACATTATTTAAATTAAAATGATTGGTTATTATAGTCTGCAGGAAACCACATAAAATGAAAGAAAAATAGACTTCATAGAACTTTTTATATAATTTATATTATCTAAGTGTCTCCAATTTCCATAAAGAATAAGTAAATAAATAATCTACCTTGAACATCAAGGCTCATATCTGGATATTTTGTTTTTTGGTGTGTTTTGTTTTAGTGAGTATTGTGTGGAAAGAAAACATTATTTGGAAGCTATTATCAGGTTTCACTATATTTTATACATTAGCTATCAATCTTTTTCTTTTAGTCTGTCTTAAATATGCATTATCAACAATGGAAAATATTTGCTAACACACAGTGATATGTATTTATTATTATTTATTAAAGAACATTACTTAAATGTATAGATAATGGGTATAAAAATAGCATTAACATCACAGGATTCTTTTTCTTTTAGTGTCATATCGAAATACGGTAAAGGATAGATTTTTAAAATTTTTATAAAGTAATCATGTATCATTATTGAATAAAACCAAATCAAATCATGAGAAATTTTTTTATTGTATTCTTCCCCTAGGTAGCATATAAAGAAGGAGTTAAGATAAGTAATTGTCAAGAAATATGTTGAGGGGTGAATGGGACATGTTTTATGTACCTTACTTCTTTTTTATTGTTAATTTATGACTACAATAGCAGTTCCAGGTATTAATGCTGCATAATAAATTACATTAAAACTTAGAAGCTTAAGGGGCACCTGGGTGGCTCAGTTGGTTAAGCATCTGCCTTTGGGTCACGTCATGATCTCAGGGTCCTGGGATTGAGCCCCACATCGGGCTCCCTGCTTGGCTTCTCCCTCTTCCTCTGCCTGTTGCTCTCCCTGCTTGTGCTCCCTTCCTCTCTCTGTCTCTCTTTCTCCCTGTCAAATAAATAAATAAAATCTTTTAAAAAAACTTAGCAGCTTAAAACAATAACTATTTTATTATGTTCCATGACTTTGTGAATTAGGATTCATCTGGGAGATTTAATGCTCTGTGTTATTGACTGAGGTCAACAATGTAATCAGCAAGCAGCCTGATGGGCTGATATGGGAGGCCAGAGCAGCCTCACTCATATATGTGGTACCTCAGCTGAAATGATTGGAAGGTGGGACTCAATTGGATCAGCTGACCAGTGTCTCCATCTGACCGCTCCAGTGTGATCATGTCAAGGTGGTTGGATTTCTCACATGGCAGGCAGCAAGAAGCTGCTAGGTATACTGTGTCAAGAGACAGGAAGCTATAGTTTCTTCTTAAGGCCTAGGTTCAGAAACTAGAAAAGTTTCTCTTTTACTATTCTGGATTTGTTTAAAGAGTCCCCAGAGTCCGCTCAGATTCAAGGCAGAAGAACATAGACTCTACTTCTTGAATGGTGGAGTATCAATGGACTTTGGCCATCCTTAATGTGTCACAATATATCATATTTATTTATTTATTTTCCCCCATTTTATAATGTGTCTGAAAGTCAGGAATTCTAATTAATACTAAAATTCTGTTGAAGGTATTCATGAGATGTAGAAATATATTTTAATAGGTGAAAATATCCTTTTTTGATGGCTCTAAGACTTTGCTTTGTCCTTTTTTTTTAAGGTTTAAAAATCAGTTCATTTAAAAAATTGGTCATTGATATCTCTTATTTTGGGGAAATCACATGATAACATTGCTTATTGATATTTTTGTTGTGAATTTTAGGCTTTATTTTAATTTTTATTAGGGTCCCATCATTCTTATTCCTTATCCCAGTATATTGTCAAAACTCTTAGTCTGCTAATGAACAAAAATGAAAACAAAACCAGCCATCAAAAAATAAAAGAACTTGGGGCACCTGGGTGGCTCAGTGGGTTAAAGCCTCTGCTTTCGGCTCAGGTCATGATCCCAGGGTTCTGGGATCGAGCCCCACATCGGGCTCTCTGCTCAGCGGGGAGCCTGCTCCCCCCAACCCCGCCTGCCTCTCTGCCTACTTGTGATCTCTCTCTCTGTCAAATAAATAAATAAAATCGTTAAAAAAAAAACAAAAACAAAAGAACTTTCTCTTGATTCCAGACTACTTTCATCTATTTTCTCCCTTTCCTTCCCCTACAAACTGGTCACGAAGAGATTGTGAAAGCAGAGTGTCTGTACCCACTTCTTCACCCCAGAAGTGTATTTTGCAGGAATACCTCCCACTCTTCACCAATGGCCTCATAATTCCAAAATTCCAAACTCAACGAACACTTATTGTTCAGGTCCTGATGGTCTTCTCTGCTGTCTTTGACACTTTTTATTTCCGCACATCTGGAAATTATTCATCAGCCCTCTGGGGCATTACAAACTCCCGATCCTCCAAGTTCCAGATGGTCTTCTCTTGAGATTCTTTGTGCATTGTCTAGCCAGGAGGTATTAGTTATCTTCAGAATTCTGCCACTGGGGTCTGCTACTTTCATTCTGTAGTCTCTCACTAGATGATCTGCTTTTGTTCACAAGGGAGGTAGTTATTATGTACTGATGACTTACATACTTCTGTTTTCTAAACTTCTTGCTGGCATTTCAGATCTAACATCTAACAATGGGACATCTCTAAATACATGTTCTAGAGGTGCTTCAAAGTCAACATGACTAAGCTCGATCAGCCCCTGATATTTACTGTACCGTCTTGGCACCATCAGAATTCATTAGCTCAATCATGTTGTACAATAGGGATTGGTCCCTGGTTTGTCTCTCTTACTACCTTTTCCCAACCCTCCAACTACTCATAGCCATTAAGTAACTAAGTCTTGTTAATTCAACCTAGTAAATAAGTCCTGTGTTTTAAAATTGTCCTTTCAATTCCTACTAACACCGCTCTAATTTGGACATTATTTTTTGATAGGGGTAATGCAGCTGTGTCCTATTTGTTTCCCTGTCTAGTCTCATGTCCACTCAGATACCGGAGTGAGCCTTACAGACCTAACAATACCACCACTATGCTTCATGATTTTTACTATCTCTCCATTATCAAGAATAGTATTTTTAAAACTGCATGTAGTTGTACATTAATAAATTATAAGCTTAATTTAGTGGATTACAATAAACGTTTTTAATTACATAGAATATATTATATAGAAAATCATAGAGAGCTTCACATTTAGTAAGAATGAGTATATCGCTTGGTTGTTTCAGAGGTATGTATGTGTATACTGGGCAGCAATTAATATGCTCTTTTTACTCTAGAGCTGTGAAGCATTGGTATTCCCAGTGCACAAGATTAAGCATTAAGGGGTGGGAGGAGATAAACTAGAACTTCTATTTATTTTTTTTAGAAATGATAAGAAATAACTTGAGCTTATCCTACTTATTCAATATACATGGTGTCTTCCCTCAGTCAGTATTGCAATAGTTGAAGTCACACGACTCTACCAAGTTTGAGGTATTCACAGGGAAGAATAAGTGCTTCATAGTGAAAGGTTTGGAGATGATGTTCTAACTTCTTAAATCTCTTTTAGTTTATGACAGTTCATCTCTACCTGGTTAAGTAAATTAATGGATTATATTCTCAGAGTTTTTTTTTTTTTTAAAGATTTTATTTATTTATTTGACAGAGGGAGAGAGATAACAAGTAGACAGAGCAGCAGGCAGAGAGAGAGGGGGAAGCAGGCTCCCCGCCAAGCAGATAGCCCAATGTGGGGCTCGATCCCAGGACCCTGAGACCATGACCTGGGCTGAAGGCAGAGGCTTAACCCACTGAGCCACCCAGGCGCCCCTATTCTCAGAATTTTAAATAAACTAACCCTTATAATGGGTCTTTGACTTAAAAAAGTAGTTCTAAAGAAACTACAAAGTAAAGACCTTTCTATAAGACAAGAGATAACTGGAGTTATCACTTCTCATCCTGCCAGGAGCTCTTTATTGTTCATAATACAAAGTAAAGACTATTATAATACTAATTAAAGTCACCTCAAATACTTCTGCCCAAAACAGCCTTTCCTGGGACAACAGTAAAGACTGGAATGGAGCAGCATAATTGTGCATGAAGGTCCATAATTATTACAAGCACCTTCTTCTATATGCCTTTAACAATTAACTTAACTGATAAAAAGTTAACTGATAAAAAGTCTAGTAGTTATTATAGCAAGGCAGTAGACTGATTACTGACTTATATGTCACCTACTTTCCAACTCCTGAGTATTGAGTTTTATTTTTCCTAAGGATCCTATCTCCATGATAACCTTTGTGCATTTTCTCATTGCACTCATTCATAAGGAAAGGATCTGTTCCCTTTGAGAGTTCTGTGGTACTTAATTAGCTTTTTATCCCCTCTATCCTGCACAATTCCTGACACAGAGCTAACACATACTAAATGGTGAACCCAAGCATGCGAGTATGTGTTGTGCATGTGTGTATGTGTATAAATTCATGAAAGTGGCTAAGTTAATGCTTTGGTTTACTCTGTAATTTGAACACAAATATTAGAAATGCAAGAACTTTGCTTCATTAAAATAAAGATGATCTATTCCTATCTTTAACCTTCTTTGGGTATCATGTGTTTATTCCAGAATATTATGTGCACACAAAATATGTAAATTACAAAAAAAAAATTGAAAGGCTATTTACAATCTTTTATACACATAATTATATCTGAGGCTTTGCACATACTGTATTGACTGCACATTTGCTGATGTGAGAAAAAGCAAAACAAGAAACTTAGAAATTAGCTGCATATCAAATGTTTGCTTCAATCTTTGCACATTGAATAAGACACATTTTTCAAGTTGATTTTTTCACTCTGACTTCTGAAGGTTTACGTACAGTATCAGAATCACTCAAAACATAGGTTCACATCAATCTTCCCAGTTCCTGAGTGATTACTTCACTATGTAAACTTGTGTTCACCTTGAGAAGCTGGAATAATTACTGTATTACTAAGCACATTCAAAAATGTACATTACTTATATTAAGCCATTAGGGTTTCCTTCAGTCTCTTAGAATATGGGTAAAAAAAATCTGGCTATTAGAAAATAATAATATAAAAATCTATCAAGTGGAGTGTGTACTCTAAGAGATTACTTAGAAGAAATTGTGGTTAAAAGAGAGGTATCCTGGGGCATCTGGGTGGCTCAGTGGGTTAAAGCCTCTGCCTTCGGCTCAGGTCATGACCCCAAGGTCCTGGGATCGAGCCCCGCATCAGGATCTCGGCTCAGCTGGGAGCCTGCTTCCCCTTCTCTCTCTGCCTGCCTCTCTGCCTACTTGTGATTTCTCTCTGTCAAATAAATAAATAAAATCTTAAAAAAAAAAGAGAGAGAGAGGTATCCTACTAAATCCAGAAATCTGTGATAGATCAGTATAAAGATTTTCCCTGAAAGTCAGATTTTCCTTAGACATGGTTGGTTTGTTGTGGAGGTATGGAAGAGTTAGGGCATGAGATCTTGTTCCATGTATGAGCATTAATATGGGTTGACTTTCCACACCAGAGAAATCTGCTTTTAATATTCTTTCTAAATCATTAAAAAGCAAGAACCTCTAGCCAAGGGAAATAATTTTATTCCTTGGGAACTACAGTCAAAGCCCAATTGGAATAAGTAATTCCACTGGTATGGCTTTGACTTCTGCCCTTTTTGTGATACTAGATGACTGCATTACTATTTTGAGAAGGATTTGGCTCTCTCCTGTCCCTGTTTGAATATACAGAGTTCCCTTTTTGCTACCCAGGAAGGGTAGAAGATGGTCTGATTAAATTTCTTTTTATTTCAACCCTTTGAATATTTGGGAAACAGAGGGTACCAGCTCAGCACACTACATTTAGACAGAATATCAGTTTGGCTATTTAAACTTTATAGAAATGATTAAATAAGAAGACATTCATATAAATGTACATTTAAGAAAAACATTTCTTAAATTGGATGTTCCATAGCATTCTGATTATCCCTATTATAGCACTTATAATATTATATTAAATAGTTAGTGAATATGATAATAAAGAATTCATCAGCAAATTTTTGATATGCAAGGAGACCTTCCCAAAACTTAATGATTAAAGCAACCACTGTTATTATTGTTAATGCACCTCTTGATCATCTGATCATTTTGTTTATATGGCCAGACTAGGTTGATCTTTGTGGCACTCACCCATAGTTCCGTGGTTGGTGATAGTTTTGGCTATGGGCCGTGATATCTGAAATAGTCTTATTCTCATATCTGATATCTTTCTACTAACACAGATAATGAGGATATCTACACCACGTGTCTCTGTCCAACTAACAGTCTAGGCAGAACCTGTTTAGATTCTACTAGATTGTAGCTATTCCAAGAACTTAATAGAAATTACAAGTCCTCTTGAGGACTAGGCTGGAGACACAGTAATGTTTCTGGGTCATTTACTTAATCAAAGCAAGTCACAAGACAAACTTGTTTTTAACATTGTGGGTAGAATTCCCACCCTCTTGTGCTTTGATGGGAAGGGCTTCAAACTCTTGCGGTCTTTTTTGAAATGTCCCATAAATGATAAAACATCCAGAATATCACAAGAGGGTAAGTTACTATTGGGCGCCTGGGTGGCTCAGTCCTTGGGTGTCTGCCTTCGGCTCAGGTCATGATCCCAGGGTCCTGGGATTGAGACCCACATCGGGCTCCTTGCTCGGCAGGGAGTCTGCTTCTCCCTCTCCCATGCCCCCTGCTTGTGTTCCCCCTCTCGCTTTCTCTCTCTCTGTCAAATAAATAAATAAAATCTAAAAAAAAAAAAAATGAAAGAGGATAAGCTACTATGAAATCTGAAATCTCCTCCTTGTAACATTGGCAACATCATTAATACACTTGTATCATCTTATTCACAGGAATTTATGTTCCAAGATCCATAGCAGATGCCTGAAATGGCAGATAATATTGAACCCTATATATACAATCTTTTTTTCATACATACATACATACATACCTATGATTAAGTTTAATTTATAAGTTAGGCACAGTGGGAGATTAACAACAATAGCTAATAAAGAAATAGAATAATTATGACAATATGCTGTAATAAAAGTTATGTGAACGTGGTATCTGTCTCTCAAAATTTCTTATTGTACTATATTCACCATTCTTGTTTTGATGATGTAAGATGATAAAATGCCTGCATCATATGACATGAGGTGAATGATGTAGGCATTGCAACATAGGAGTAGGCTACCAGTGACCTTCTGACAATATCTTAGAAGGAGGATCATCTGTTTCCAGACTATGGTTGGCCGTGGGTAGTTGAAACTGTGGAAAAAGAAACAGATAATGGGGGACTACTGCATCTTCACCTTTTTTTTCTGCTTGAGATCTGAGTCCTCTTCAAAAACCCACTCAGATGCTAGCTATTAGCTTTACTCCCTGTAAAACACTTTTCTTTCTGTTATCCCAATTGTACAACCTCTTAGCCTCTGCCTACCTGGGGAGGCTAGATAGAATTGAAAATCTAAGCAAAAAATCTACCCTGCTTAGAGAAAGCTGTTTTGAGAACAACTGGAAATTTCAGCAGGCTGGTGCAAACCTGAATTTATGGCTTATTTTAGTTTTATTTTATGTCTTCATTCCACTCAGCCTTAAGAAGACGATAGCTCAGATAATAATAGCTCATTTCTGAAGTGGGTTCAACAAAAGAAAGCTTTGACCATTCTTTCAGCCTTTTTCTTTTAATAGTGTGACCATCATAAGCTTTCTTTCTTTCTTTCTTTCTTTCTTTCTTTCTTTCAAAGCTGGTGGTCTGGAGCATCAAGTGTTGTAAGGACCCCTCAGGAGTTCACCAGCTATATGACATGGAATCATTGAGTTAGATGATGTCTATAAAGGGATATTGGGAGATGACATTAAAATAAACACTAAGCATTGTGAGAACAGGAAATTCTAGGTAAGGTGGTTTTCAGACTTAGGTCTGAGTAAAACTGTGAGATTGGTAAAATTTCTTGGCAACTCATGATTTAACTTAAATTTTGCATTCTGCTTTGTCTCGGAGAGTTGTCTATCTTTACTTAAATCTTCACTGATAGTGTTTGGATGGTTTTTATAGAAAATATTCAAAGATGAAAATAGCTTCAAGATCCAGAAGAATGGATTTAAGCAAATGGAAGATGGATGAGGGTGGCAACCTTCATGTCATACTGTGGAGGTCACAAACTCTTCTTAAATAATCTTGAGTACTCTCATGCATGAAGTCGTATATTCATCTAATAAACATTTATTGTGCACCTTCTATATATCAAGCACTGAGGCAATTACAGAGAAGAATGAGGTACATTCTTAACCTCAAGAATTATACTGCCTGGGAAAGAAAGCCTACAGGTAAGTTGATAAGCTATGAAGTGAAGATAAATATGAAGTGCTCTGAGAATACAGGGGAAGCAACTAAGTATGATCTGGAGAGCTGGAGGTGAATTAATATGGGAGATAAAATAGATGGTGGATCAAAACCTATGACTATTCACTATTCGCAGGGAAAGGCAGAATTCAGGCAGTGCGAATGATACAAAGCATAGCACAAAAGTAAAAAGTAATTTAGTCTCTTTGAGAAATTAAGAGAGGATTGAGTTTTCTTTTTTTTTTTTAAAGATTTTATTTATTTATTTGACAGACAGAGATCACAAGTAGGCAGAGAGGCAGACAGAGAGAGAGAGGAGGAAGCAGGCTCTCTGCTGAGCAAGGAGTCCGATGCGGGGCTCGATCCCAGGACCCTGGGATCATGGCCTGAGCTGAAGGCAGAGGCTTAACCCACTGAGCCACCCAGGCACCCCAACAATTCAGTTTCCTAAAGCAGAAGTTATATTGTAGTGGGGAAGATCATATTTTTAGGTATAATATTACAGAGTCAGAATTACCAGTGTTTAAGTGATCAATTCATGTACAAGCATTATTATCTAGGATATTACACACTCCACTCTTCCTGAGTCATATTTGAACTGCTCAGTCCAATATCCTTCATATGTATCTGGATTCTAGCACTTTCCATCTTGGATTGTAGGATTTCTTAATATCTATATTTTCCTTCACTTTAAGCTTGAAAATAAGATAGTCTCTTACCACATTTCTATCTCCTTCATCTGGAACAGTGAAAAGTACTTGTAATACTTGCTGAGTGTTTTTTTTTCCCCCTCAACCTTTCTAAATTACCTTAATTCTTCCAAATCTTAGTCTTAAACTACCTACCTACCCTTCTAGTAAGCCTATTTTATTGTCCCAAGCTCTTAATAACCCCAACCAATAATCTTTGAAGTAGAACAAAGTATTCACTTGGGGCTAAATTGGTTTCTTAGCCCCAGTGAATTCACAAAAGCGCCGAGCCTTGTAAATGTACAGAAGTGGCCAAGGATCCTAATGCAATGTCATTGGTACCAGGATTCCTCCAAATATGGAGAGCCACTTTAGGAGAGGATACCATGGATTTCACCCAAGTTATCTGCTTGCAAACACATGTTTCTGTTTGACTCTTCTTTTGTTATCTGAAGGCATGTGCTTTTAGTCAGCTAGGTGTAGCATTGTACACAGTCTTTGCTTCTAGCTCCACAACTTATAGAGAATAGTGAAAATCCAGGAAGCAATGTCTCTCAGTATCTAGTAATGGCACATCAAATCTGCTAAAATGTTTAGAAAATTCAATTTAACAAAAATCCATGTGCATAGTATTTCGCTGTCCAGTTTCAAAAACTCAATATCTATGGAATTGCATGCAAGCTTTTAGGGGAAGGAATAGTCATAAAATAACTCACGAGAGATCTTCCAAATATCTATTTTAAATTAAACAATGGAATCCATAAAGTTGACACAGTACAAGGCTCTATGGCTGTATTGCACTATTAATGGAATAGCCGCATGAGTGATTTAAGGCATATTTAAATGTCATGCTTCAGGCATTGTTGCCTTTTATTGACAAAAGAGATTGCATGATGGTTGTTTTTGAGAAGTTATTGCTTTCTGAGCAAGAGTACTGCACACAGAAAAAAAGTATTGGGGTTCGGGAACTGTGAAATTGCTACTGAAAATATTACCTGAGGAAAATTGATCTGATCTGAAAGAGATGTTATATTGTAGGCTTTCCCCTCAGTCATTCTTGCTAATTCCCTCAACCTTCCTCCTTGCTTATCTCCTGCCCCCCTTGCTTCTAGCTTTCTTTGAAGTTATTTTTATTTTCTCTTTTTTACACTTCAGCGAATGCTCTCCCTATGTGAGAAAAACTGAGGACCAAAGTTCATAGCTGTTTACTATCTTCTTGTCTAACACATGCATGACAGAGTGTTATACTAAAAATATCTAGCAAACTACTTGCATTTTTTTTAATTTTATGGGGAGAAAGGATACTATCTTGTATATGATGTATTTTTTCTAATGGAAATAGGCTGCTGTTATAACTCAAGAATCATTGATAACCCAACTTGGTGGTACTTTTCCAGTTGATTCATTATAACCAGTATCAGTTTGCTAAGATTTAACTTGGCGGCATGTAATTTGGTCCCTGGGCACTAATGCATTTCGAGGAGCACATCTGTGACTGAGTGGTTGACTTTAAAGTCACCCTCTGTCACTCCATTTTTGTCAGTGCCTCTTTATTGGAAGTTTACCTAGAGAAAAGTCACAGATTCTGGCAGCTTGTAGCATAATGTGAGATGCCTTCTAGGCATAAAATAAAAATACCAGAAAGACAAGTCAAAGAATTTTAAACTTCTATTTTGTGATTAGGTGAAAAGAATAGCAGTCAAGTAAACCTTACAAAGAAATTAAGGCTAAAATTTTACATTTATTGGTTTTGTGTGTGTTTCTATATACACGTTTCCAAAAGAGATTATTAATTTGATCTCAACAATGGTGACAGATCATAAAATGATTTGCTAGGATGTCAGTCATTCCAAACTTTGTAGGAATTATTGATGTACTAAGCCATAGCAACAGTGTTAGATGTTTACTGATATATTTGTTTCTTTAAGATGTGTTAACTTGTGTAGGAAATGTGTAGGAAACTTCTACCTACTTGGTATTGTTGGAGCAAAAGAAATATACAAAAAATTTTGTAGCCAGTGCTGCTGAAGAAAAAAAATGATCATAATTACTTTGTATGCAGTGGTAGGACTTTTAAAATTATATTCTGTAGGCAATGGCAAGGAATCATTTTAGACTTTAACAGAGTAATTAAAGTCCATAATGTAAGCAGTAAGTAGATTGTGCTTAATGATGAAAATGATAGGGATAGATATAGGGAGAACTGAGCACAGAAGCCTGCATAACAAAGGAAAATACTGTTAATAGTACATAAAAAAGAGATGCCATGGCTTAAATAAAATCAGAATTTGAGATATAAAAATAAAAGGAGTAATAGGCATTATAAGTTGTATGACATGTACTCTAGACAGATTTGAATTTATAAAGGAGAAATGTCTCAGTGTAGGCTTGCTGAAAGTTTTCTTTTAAACTATTCTTTTTTTAAAAACTATTTATTTAAATGAGAAACTAACACATTCTTAGAATCTATACTTTTGCCTATAACCAAATGAGAATATATTTTTAAATATTTTTATAAAATAAATCATTTTATTTAAAATTTGATTTAAAAATTGATTTTTAAAAAATTTTACTTTTTAGAGAGAGAGCGCACATGGGGTGGGGAGGGGCAGAGGGAGAGGGACAGAGAGAATCTCAAGCTAACCCCTCACTGAGTGCAGAGTTAAACACAGGGCTCAGGGCTTGATCTCAAGACCCTGAAATCATGACCTGAGCTGAAATCAAGAGGCTGACACTTAACTGAAGAGCCATCCATGCACCACAAAATAAAAATGATTTTTAAAAAAGATTTTATTTATTTATTTATTTGACAGAGAGAGAGATCACAAGTAGGCAGAGAGGCAGGCAGAGAGTGAGAGGCGGAAGCAGGCTCCCTGCTGAGCAGAGAGCCCAATGTGGGGCTCCATCCCAGGACCCTGGGATCATGACCTGAACCAAAGGCAGAGGCTTAACCCACTGAGCCACCCAAGTGCCACAAATGATTTTTAAATTCATTCTAAATATCCTTATGTCCATTCCAGTTTCTTTATTGAAGAGTTATTGGGATATTGATACAACATCTCTAACACATTCACCAAAATGATGCATTGAAATTTAAGTTAAATTGGACAGTTTACATTAACATCTCATTAAAACTATATTTAAGAAGAAAATCGTAATTATGACAACTTGTAAATTCTGTACTCTTATTTCAACATCAAATTTGAAAAACATAATTAATTGAAAGCCATTTCTTCTGAATATAAACTTTATGACAATTTTTAAGATGCTTATAAATTCTTTCACAGAGGCTATTTTATCATTATTTTTCATTAAATATGAATTAGCATCAATATGAAGTAACATTTCTAGTGACCCAGATTAACAGACTTTGAAAACATTCATAACATTTCAGCTCTGATTTGAGCTAATACTTGAAAGTTTGTGTAGATGAATCTTACTTCTTGTGGTTTAGAAAATATATTTCTGGTTATAAGCTCTTCATTTAACTTCTTATATTGAAGCCTCAGTTTCTTTTCTATTCAACAGTTAATCTTCATTTCTGTTTATTTTTTTCTTTTAAAGATTTTATTTGTTTTAAGAGAGAGAGTGAGAGCACAGGGGGAGAAGGAGAGAGGAAGGGAGAGGGACAAGTGGACTCTGCACTCAGCATGGAGCCCTACTTGTGACTCCATTCCAGGAGCAGAGATCCTGGCCTGAGCCCAAGTCAAGAACCTGGTGCTCAGTGACTGAGCCACTCAGGCGCCCTTCTTCATTTAGTAAAACTAAAAAAAATACCTTCAGTTATCTGATCAGCATTTCTATGTTATAATTATTCTTGGTTTAAAAACAACTATTGCTATTAGCTTTTGTCTTGTATTTATTCTGTTCTGCTTGTTATTTTGTTGTTGCTCATTTATGTGACATCCTTGATTCTTATTTCTGTGTTGTGTAGGTATTTTTACCATATTTCTTATATTGTTATTGGTACCACTAGAAAAAAATACTTGGTAGATTTAATGCATAACCTGTGTCTTAAGGGCTGATACATTTTTGGTGGAATTTATTGAATACAGTGGTTTATTTCACGTCCAACAGCCTAGGGCTTTGAGATCTAATTCTGAGAAGATATTTATATGAAACTGTGGAGTTCTAATGTCCCTTAAAACCAATTAGATATTCACTCAGCTACAGAGAGATTTGGCATGCCATTTACTCATTCATCTAGTCTATAAATATTTATTGGTCACCTACTATGTGAAAAAGTACTTTCAACATGCTAAAAAAGATGAATTGAGATGAGCATTGCTTGGTTTCTAATTTCAAGGAGCTTAAGAGTCTAATGAGGAAAGAAAGACATATTCACAAAGTACCTCACTATAAGTTAGAAAGTGAAAAATAGGAAGAAAATTATACAGATGAAGTCTTATGGCTGTTTGGAATAAGGAAAGATTATTTCTATCAGGTGAACATAAAATGGTTTATTTATATATCCAGGTAATTTTTTCTATCTTTTATTATATGCTAGGCAGCATTCTAAGTATGATAAACCAGTGTGATGAGAAAGTCGAGTCCCAGCACTCCAGGAATTAACAGTCTGTATGGGAGAACTAAAGAAAAGGAAGCAAATAAATAGTGTAATTTCAGAATGCCCGAGTGGTATGAAGAAAAATGAACATTAGCAGATAGTGACTGGGTGATTGTTAGTGGGAGTTTCTCTGATTTGGAAGGACAGCACAGAACTCTTAAAGGAGGTGCCATTTGAGTTAGGTAGTGGGCCTTAAGGAGGAGGCATTCATTTAGATCTGAGCTAAATGTACTCTACACAGGTCATCTAGTGAGAATGAGCTCAGCCAGTTTCATTGCCTAACAAATGGTCACTGAACACAGAATAATGATAGGAAGTGAGTTTGGAAAGGAAGGTAGGAGCCAAAATTTAGATGCGGTTTAGGTGTTTGATTTACTTTTAGTTGAAACAAGCAGTCATTGCAAATTTTCAAGCAAAAGATTTCATTAAAAAAGTTGACTACTGTGCTGAGCCTGGAGAAGGAGAACTAAATAGGGCACAGGAAATCAAGAGTAGGGGAGAGACCAACTTTGGATAGACGGACCTATGTAACGGGGCGTAGACTATTTATTGAAGGTTTGTGATGTTCTTAGTACTTGTCTCACCATTTCGTCCATACTCACTTAATTCTCATAACAATAAGGTAGGTACTATTATTATTTTGCAGTTGAGAAAACTGAGACCTAGAGAAGTTAAGTATTTTGCCCTTTGTCTCACTGCTAGTAATGCACAATGCTGGAATCTAAAACCCAACTTTAAAATCATGCTGGAGAGCCTACCTCCAAGCACAAATGCTTTATTATGGTACTAAGTCCAGATGTATTTAGAACATATCAAGAGCTTTTATCAACTTAATGAGCTCATATTGTTGAATCCATTAAAGAAAAGTCATTGAGGAGAATACTAATAGATGAAAACTACTATGAATGAGAAATATGGAGAATGAAGAACACTGAATGAGGAGCATACTAATGTAATGGGCGTATCTACATTGGGCGGAAGAAGAAAGCAAGCCAGGGAAGAGGCAGAGAGGTAGGAAGAGAACAGGCAGAAAAGGGATTTCTTGGAAGGCAGTGCTCTTTACAAATGTTACATGACTGTAAAGTTGAATGGATCTAATACGTTGCTTTCTTGTGGCTATGGAGGGGGTGGTTCTAGCTTGCCCTTGGGGTTTAGAGGGTGGAGGGGAGGTGAGGAAGTTTGAGTATTCACTAAGTTTCAGGCTAAAGGAAAGGAGACAGAAGATGTTATGAGAGAATGTAGGGCACTTTGTTTTCAGGATAGACAAACTTTAGGATTATTTCAAAATCAAAGAGGAGTTCAACTTTGTAAGCAAATGCAGAAAGATGTGAGAATTGATGAGATGAAGTGAGCTAGAAACAGGTAAATTTTGGAAAGACTGCAAAGTTTCTATTCTGACAATTAACAAAAGAAGACAGATTGTTTTCGTCTTAAGGATCAGTTAGCGTCCATTGTCCTGATTTCTCCTATGTGCTAATGTTCCGTCAGAGAAGTAGAACACATAGCTTTGCCTATTCAACTCTGTTCCTCTTTATACAACTCAGTAGTGAATAAGTAGAGAATCCATTCAACAGAGACTGTTTAGCAAACACACTCAACCCCCAAACACTGCATGTGAATTAAAACAGCTTAAGTTTCACTTTGATGGGTATGTTGCTGCTTTTGACACTGGTCAGAGGCTTGAGTTTATAGTTATGTTATTTTCACTTTTAGCAATTTAATTAGGAACTGAAAAATTATTCATGTGTTTTCCCTAGTGAATGGTACTTAAATTACTTGTCAGTATTCTATTTCTAAGAATGTACGAAAATTGAATTTTTGTTCTCTTAATGTGTGATGAGAGAGGAAAAGACACACATTATCTGGCATATCTGGTGTGCAGGCAACTGTCAACGGTTCAGACAGCTTTACGGTGGTCAGAGGGTATTCTTTTTTTTTTTTTTTTAAAGATTTTATTTATTTGACAGTCAGAGATCACAAGTAGGCAGAGAGGCAGGTAGAGAGTGAGAGGCGGAAGTAGGCTCCCTGCTGAGCAGAGAGCCCATGCGGAGCTCAATCCCAGGACCCTGGGATCATGACCTGAGCCGAAGACAGAGGCTTAACCCACTGAGCCACCCAGGCGCCCCAGTCAGAGGGCATTCTTAAAAAAAAAAAAAAAAAGGCACCTCTGATTCTGTTAGAATTATTATTATTATTATAATTATTCTGTTAACTTAATAAATCTGACAATATGCAGTAAACAAAATAAATGACCTGGAGAGTAGGCTACTTTATTTCATGAACTCTCTGTAAGGTTCCACTAGAGACTTTGAATTTTCTGAGTGTCAGAGAAATTTCTGTTCAGGATATTCCCAGAGGATGGAGTTGTTTAAACTAAGACTTCACAATGGCAGCGTCCGCCATGGAGCTGGCAGATGTCAGAGCTTGTGACGAGACGAGCCAGCCGGGCTGCAGCTCTGGAGAGCCTCCCTGATCAAGCTCAGGGAGAGAAGAGATGATGTGTTCACAGTGGACAGATTAGAAATAAATCTGCCATGTTAATCAAGGGCACAGAAATGCTTTCTCTGCCAACTGTGTAGTCATTTCAATGGGGGTGAATGGATCACTCTGGGAAAAAAAAAAATCCGTTCAAGTAGTTTTCTTATAATTGTTACCGAACCTGTCCTTGGGCATAGATGATACATAGAGATATGTTCATGTGGTTGTTGATTTGCCTTTGTAGTATGCAGTGTATTCTCAGCAAGTACTTTGGTCCATGCTTTAGAGAGCAGAAAGAGATAAGTGGCTTCCTGGGTCCATGTTCATATTCAGCCTTCTAGAGACCATCTGGGTCGACTCTTTGGAGCTCTGCTACTGTCAAGAGGAACTTGTAGAGGGAAAAAAGCGAAGAGATAAATAAAAGTTGTAAGACCTGTACTTTAAAGCAGGAGGCTGTTAAGCCATAAAAACTGAAACCCAAAATTTGGTGTTCATGTATGTGTGCACACCCAATTCCCTTATATAGTTCAGACCTGAGGCCATACTGCACATCTATATTATTCTGATTGAAGAGTCTCTCTTTAAAAAAAAACCAAAAACCAAAAACAACCACAGTTATTTCAAATATTTAACAATAGAAGATTTCATAATAAAAATAAAATTTCCTCAATTCTTTCAGAATATCTGCATGATTGGCAAGATGTACCCATATTCGGGATGGCGACAATTGCCTGAAGCTGTCTAGCCTCATACAAGCAAACTGAATATTACTGAATAGTAAATTACTTCACTTACTTGACCCCTACAGATGTTTGAGGCAGAGAGCCCTGGCTCAGCTTTTTGACATTCAAGAATTATCTGATTGATGTGGAAAGCCCACTGGCAAATGAAATATTTGGTCATACACAAAAGTAGAATTTGGTTAAGTAGATAATCATTAAAGTTAGGGACTCTTCCAAGGCTGCTGGAACCAGTCACAGTCCACTCAGGACAATATTTTATCTCCACCCCTCCAAAATGCTTTTCTCCCTTACACAGATCATGATCTAAGTATTTGCGTCAATGTCTCTGAGTAGAAAGAGTAGCAAAGGAACAGGAATTTAAGTGAAGAAAATTAGTTTATGAACAGAAATGAGTCAGCATATCACTTCTGCAATGTGACTCATTTTCTTGTGTCTCTAGGTTTGTTTCTCTTCGACAGAATAATATGTCAGTTTTCACAGCCAACAGAACACAAGCTATCAGCTAAATATGTGGAAGGTTGACTAGAGACTGAACAATCTGATTCTGACTACTCGGATAATTTAATGAGCTTCAGTCCTGAATGAGTACATCTTTAAATTTAAGATAAAATGCTAATTTTTTTCTAAATAAGAGCCATCACAAGCCAAGCCATACATTTAAATATAAAGGACATGTATATGTATGAAATACATTACATGCTATGTTTGTTTTAACACGTATTATGTTAGAGGTATATATTCATATATATTTGTTAAACACATATTTCTTTATAGAAGTTGTTTAACTTATCCTCAGAAGAACATAGGTTATCTTAATAAAACAAACCAGACCTTCCACAAATATTTATTGAATACCTACTATGTGTGAGGTATTGTTCTGAAAATATAGCAGTGGCTAAAACAAGCAAAAGATTCTGCTCTCCTGGAAATTGCATACCTTATTCAGATAGTGTGTATGTATGTATTGTATCTATGTATTTAAAACTGATGTATACTGGCGTTTGGGTGGCTCAGTTGGTTAAGCAACTGCGTTTGGCTCAGGTCATGATCCTGGAGTTCCGGGATTGAGTCCCGCGTCAGGCTCCCAGCTCCGTGGGGAGTCTGCTTCTCCCTCTGACCTTCTCCTCTTTCATGCTCTCTCTTACTCTCTCTCAAATAAACAAAGAAAATATTTAAAAAAAAACCCGATATACATAATTTAGGGTTCCTTTTTCTACACGCATGAAATTTCCTCCATGTCGGTTGTATTGTGGTAGATGTTAAGGTAATTTCTCAAGTGCAATTGAGTCTAAAGAATCATTTAGGACAAAAGGCTGGACTGCAGTATTGAACAGGGAGTTTAAAGTACAGGATTGAAATAGGGTTGTGTTGATCTTATTAATCCAGTATTGAAATGGCATACCCCATTGTTCTCCAAACGCTTTTTGAGCGCCAATTGTGGGACACACATCATGCTAGGAACTGGTAAGAAGAAGGTAAATAAACCACGGTTCTTGCCCTCAAGGATTAGAGGACAGCTGTAGGAGTTCATAACCATTTACAGTAAATGGCATTAGGTTTTAAATCATGGAGTCAAGAGAGAAGATGGGATGGTCATCTTAGTGGGCCAGCAAGGTGTGAGGTCAGGTTTCCTGGAAGGGAAGACATTTAGGCTGTCTTGAAGAATCATTACTAATAATAGCATCTCATATTTATTTGACAGTTATATTTACTAGAATTCATGAAGCAGGGATTTTTTTCCTATGTTTTACTTGCTTTTGTATTTCTAGCATCTAAAATTATTTGTAGCATATAATAGGAAATCGATAGTTGTTGAATGAATGTGCTAGATGCTGTACTAATGAATTTTCATGATTTTTTCAAGCCCCTAAAACAGCCCTATTGGGAAGTTATTATAATTGTTACTCTTATTTCACAGATGAAAAAAATGGGGGATTTTTTAAAGTTTAATTTTTAAACAAAACAATTTGTTTAAAATCCTGAAAATTTTAGTTGATAAAAGCAGGAGTATGTATAACTAGGACAGTTTTAGAGTCTTACTGTAGACAAGTGAAGGCTTGTGAGATGCTCAAAAAGTACCATGTCCCATGTGTGCAGAAGGACAAAGGCTTAAAACTCAGATCATATTTTGAAGGTTCTTGCATTGTTTCAAAAAGTTTATGTTTTATCATAAAGGCAATGGGAAGTCATTTAATGTATTAGAAGCAAGAGGATGATCTGATGAAATCTTAGCCTTAGAAAGTTCAATCTAAAATCATTATGAACATTCACTGGAGTTGGGCAAAAATTCAGGCAACAAAACCAGTTCAGGGTTTCTTATAGTAAATATACTGACCACCATGAAAAATGTTTTGTGTTGCATGCTTCTTTTTTGTAATTCCTGGGTCATAAAACTGTGACTTATTTCCTTGTGTCTCACTCTTGCATTATACTTGTAACTTAAAAATGGAATTAAAATGTGAAGGAGAAAATACATGTTATAAAAGATCATTGCAGGGTGCCTGGGTGGCTCAGTCAGTTAAGTGTCTACTTTTGGCTCAGGTCATCATCCCAGGGTCCTGGAATCAGTCCCACACTGGCTCCCTGCTCAGTGGGGAGCCTGCTTCTCCCTCTGCCTCTCTCTCTCTCTCTCTCTGTGTCTCTCTCTGTCTCTCATGAATAAATAAATAAAATCTTCAAAAAAACAAATATAAGATCCTTGCCATGTAAAATTGTGTAAAGTCGGTGACAGTGTAAATTTTCCCAAATCTTGAGGCCTTTTTTTCCTGCCTTTCCTGCAAACTTCCTTCTTTGCCCCTTATTTTCTAGGTAAGTGGAACTCCTTGGAATTTTAAGATTGTGTCCTGTTTTTCTGTGTCTTCACCTCCACATCGTTTTCTTTTCCAAGAAAGTTAGTGTTCATTGATAACCCTATTTTTGACAGTTTTCCCCATTGTTTTTATATATCTTTCCATCCATCCATTCCATCTTTGTATTTTGTGTCCATAGATGCAATAAGCAATAAGTAATATATATTGTTCAACACATTTTTTCTTAAATGGTACATTTACTTTAATAGACTTTTTAAATATAAAACTATAACTAGTCTGGGGATATTTTAATTTTTGGATAACAGCACCATTTAAGAAAGCAAACAAATTAGCTTATGTAAAAATGTTTTCAGCCTATGTAAAAAATTTGTATTACTCTGAAGTTAGAAAACATGTTTTTTGTTTTTGTTTTTAAATGGAAGGACTTTACATTCTACTCAAATTTTATTCAGGGTTTGTATCTTATAAATTGATTTTAGGTATGCAGGTTAGTATGTGATATGCACACTAAACAGGTATTGAAATATTAGCAATAAAAACTTATTGACTGTGGTATTAGCCAACATTTCAAATCAAGAATCCTCACAAGTAATGCCTTTCGGATCTCTTTAAAAATGGAGCAGAGAAATTATCTACCAGCATGTACTAACATATTTTAAAGAAAAAAAATCTATATAATAATAAAAATACAGAATATTTCAAGAAAATGACTGAACCCTAGGTTAGTGTCAAGATGGAACTCTGAATTCGAGTCACCACTGCAAGTTTCAAATGGAAATAATTTGTTGACTATGAATAGGATATTTGAAAACAATAGAAAGATATCATCTTGGACTATGATTTCTTGTTGAGATTAATTTTTCCAAATATATTACTGCATGTGCACTGTTCAGCCTATATGCTCTATACTTATAAATTTTAAACTCAGTGTTACAGATAAGCAGAAATCCATAAAATTTTTTTCCTCCATGTCTTTTTAATAAAAGGCATACATTATCCCTGTAAGACAAGGCTGTTTTCCAATTTGGCAGTTTGTATGACATACACATCTAAGCAATGATAGAGTTTCTTGAGAAGTAACTCATCTTTCCACTTCCCTTTGTTATATGCATCTATATTAAAATTAAATTTCATCAATTACATCTAGGCAATGAGTTTTAGCCTCTCCATTTATCTCACTAGAACAATAAGATTCTAGAGTTAAGGAAAGTATTTCTATGTTTCAGTTTGCATCTACCTTGGGAAATGATAGTTACATTTATTTGTAACTTGTGGTTTTCAGTATTCTACTCTGAAAGCAACCTGCAGTCATTCTTCACTTAGGATCACACATCCCTTATACTGTTAACAAAGTTCTACCAAATTTCCACTGGTTTGGGGCTTAAAAATAATAATTCTCTTGAAATGAGATCTATTTCATTAAAAAATGATACTCATTATATTTAGTTCATACCCTAATAACTTTATAAATATAACTGTCAATTTCTTTTTCTTTTCATTTCTTTTTCTTTCTTTTTTTTTTTAAGATTTTATTTATTTGAGAGGGAGAGAGAAAATATGAATGGGGTGGGTGGCAGGGGGAGAAGCAAGCTCCGCACTGAGCAGGGAGCCCCACAGAGGCTTGATCTCAGGACCATGGGTTCATGACCTGAACCAAAGGCAGAAGCAACCATCTGAGCCACCTAGACACCCCCGATAACTGTCCATTTCTATTGAAAACATTCAAATGCTCCCCCCCCACAATGCAACAACAACAACAAAAAAAGTGTTGTTATAGGAATATTTCATTCAAATCCAGGAACACTATTGGCATAATATGCCATTTTTTTTCATAATATTAAGTACTTTTGATCCTTTAACCATTGAAAGTATGGAGAATATAGTAAAATTTTAGTTAATATATAAGCCATTCTGCATATATTTGTGCTTATATTTTGAAACTGATTTATCAAAAGTTTTGTATTTTATAACTTTTGCTTGAGGGAAAAGAATAAGGTATACATTAAAGTGGTAATTTTTATTTCTTAATTCAAGGTTATATAGCTATAATTTATACTATGCTAGATAGTGCATCTAAGATGAAACTCATCAAAATGCCATTAATGCACTCTTGGCTATGTTAGCCCATGTAAGTTAAGTAATTCAGCCTGTAAACTTAAAGTAATAGCCCTAGCCCATCTTGTTCCTTTTTCATCGTATATTCTCTCCTTGGCTTTCTATTCCTCTCTAAGTTTATCACCGAACTATGGACCCAGGTCTGTCCTTCTTCCTCTGTAAATGAGTATCATCTTCTTTTAAAGGAATTCTCTTGTTCCACTTTTTCTTTCAACTTCTTCCACGTTCAGGTGCTATATTAATAGATTGATACTACACAGAAATTAAAACTTCCAAGAATAGTACATATTCTATATGACATTTAGTCCCTATAAAGTCTGACAAATCACACAGGCACTGAAGTCTATCTAGTAAGTGAAGCAAAGTCATTTCATTTGCTTTCCTGTTAATGTGGACCATATAGAAAAAAAAATACAGGAACAACAAAATATATTATTTAAATTCAGCTAAATAATCCATGTAGAATCTTTAGCATAGTGCCTAGCAAATAGCAAACAATCAAGTAATATAGGTTGTAATAAATATTATACATATTAAATACTATTATTATTAATTTATGTACATGTTGACCCAGTTATAGTATCTCATAATTATTGATGGAGCAACTGGTTTTCAATGATAAAATAGGATGCATGTATCTAGCCATAGATTTTAACTCACAGCAGATGCAAACCCCCGTTGATAAATAATGACTGCCTAGTCTCTTTTGTCGAAAACGATTTTGAGATGAAATCTGAATAGAACTGGTTTTGCGGCAGTTTTTTTTAATGTGCACAACATGCAAAGCCAGTATGCATTTCACATGCATGACATACCTGCAAAAAAGATAATTATTTAAAAAGGGGAAAAATATAAGCTTGTACAGTGTTTCTCTGGTCTGAAACAAAATTTTTGATATATCCGTTGTTCTTTCCAATTGGAAATTTTTGTAACATTTTTTTCATATTTTGTTACTGTTTTATCAGATAAAAGCATTTGTTGTAAGAAGGATAATAATAAAAATAGTGAAGATAAATGCTTCCTGGAAAATAGAAACAAAAATTGTAATACTGCAAGTCTATGGTTTAAAATAAGACCTATTAGGAAGACAATAGACTCTAAGTTTCTTTAGGCACTGTAAATACATAAGTAAAAATATATCTGAAGACTCTTATTCAGGACTAATTTTATTAGATGTTTTCTTCAAAACATTATTATTTTTTTGTAGATGGCAATGGACATTAATAAGATTTTTCTTTTACATATATATTTATGCCTCATTATCAAAAATATACCTGGCATTAATAATGCAAATCTTAATTACAAGTTAGAAAATTGTACATTAGTGCAAAGGCTACATTATTGCAAAGGGTTCCTATGAAGCAAGATTGTTTGGATAATGGTGTCTTGGTTAACACCAGTTTTGCTTTAATTATTTTCAGTCATTTTTACAGCTTTGCACTGAGGCTTAGAACTTAGAGCTTATTTATGAGAATGAACTTGAAAAACTCATTACATATACACAGTACAGGTACCTGTATATATTATTTTGATTCAGAAGAAATAGAGTAGATATTAATAACTCCAAAAATAAAATGCCTGTTAAATTGTTGTACATATTGCTGTTTCTTTATTTTAAAAAATAAGGGACGCCTGGGTGGCTCAGTTGGTTAAGCGGCTGCCTTCGGCTCAGGTCATGATCCCAGCGTCCTGGGATCGAGTCCCACATCGGGCTCCTTGCTCGGCAGGGAGCCTGCTTCTCCCTCTGCCTCTGCCTGACACTCTGTCTGCCTGTGCTCGCTCGCTCTCTCTCCCTCTCTCTCTGACAAATAAATAAATTAATTTAAAAAATTTTAAAAAATAAGAATCATGATAGCATGCATTGGACTGATCCTAAGACATCTGATAAATGTTAGCTTTCTTTGTACATTTTATATCTTACAATATGTACAATAAAGAATGAAACCATAGAGAAATAAGTTTGTTTTATAGAAGATATGTACACTTGAAGTACTGGAACATTGGATTAAAATTTATGATATCCAGGCACAAATTCAATCTATGAAGTTCTGTTTTTTATATAATTGTGGATAAAAAAATCACCTCAAATGAACTGAACTTTGATGCCCTTCACAGTAATTTGGGTTGTTTGAAGAAATGAGTAACAGTGTAATCACAGCACTCCTAGCCAACTCTTGCTAAATTATTGAGAAGTATTATGCTTCTTTTGGCTGAATTCATTTTGGTGTAGTAAAGGGATTGGTTTCAATGCACATTTTTAGGTACATAAATTTAAACATGAAGACTTAGGTGCTATTAGGAAGCTCCCTTGAGCTGACAACTTAAATGGGGGCCTGTCACCAGGTGACAGCTAGTGTTCTACACTAACAGTAAAATGGCATGTTTCCCAGATATCACGTCTTTCTGCGTATCAAAATCACCAGGGGAGCTTGTTAAAAATATAGGTGTCCAGGCTCCATCGCAGACCTATTGAACAAGAGTCTCTAGGTACAAAACCCAAGGACCTTTAATGTTTTAAGTAGCCCAAGTGGTTTTGAAGTTGTTTCAGAACTACTGAAGCAGTAAGTTCCTCAGTGAAGTAGAGAAGTATCTCCATATTAAACATAGAGTCATACTTAGGAATAATTTGGAAAATATTTTATTTATGTTTTTATAAATGAAGTTCTAGTACAGGAAATTTGAAAATTATGGAGTGTCCGATACCAAATTAGTAGCAAGGGCGGTATTGGGGAGAATTAAATAATCATTGTGAAGAACTTTATCAGATTTTTGAAGCTTCTATAGCATCTTTGTTATTAGGAGCTTTGATCTACTCCTATTGGATTTCCCGTGTTTATTAAAAATAACCATTGCTAAAGTAAAAGGTGCATATCCTTGTCTTGAGAAACACTCTAGAAGATTAGGGAGGGAAGGGTAGTATACTTGGCTTAGTAAGAAAGAAACATGGGGGAGAAATTTCCCTGAAAGCACATAGCCCATAGGAAGAAAGGAAATGCAGCTTAAAATGAAGTTTAGGAAGGAGTCTTTAAAACTCATGTCATTTCCTCACCATCAACCTTATTTTGTGGTGATGGTTGTTGTTTTTACCTAGTGACAAGGTGTTAGGTTTTACTTGTATTTTTTATCATACAACAGATAGGTGTGAAATTTGTGGGGATATGGTTGGATTTGCTAATAGGGATACAGGTAGATAAGGGGTTTATAGGAGAAGAAAAATAGAAAATTAAAACTATTTTCATTTAGACATTTCACCTAAATTGATAATCTTCATAATGAGCACTGGGTGATATATGGAACTATTGAATCACTATATTGTGTGCCTGAAACTAATAGAACACTGTATGTTAACTACACTAGAAGTAAAGTTAAAAAATAAATTAAAATAATATAATGATAATCTAGTCAATTAATCAGTCATTAGGCTGTTGTGTACAAGAGAATTTGAAAATATATCTCTAATGTCTGGAAGTATATCATCCAGTTAGAGCAAAACTTACACATAAAACAGTATGTTATAAAAAGTCATATTGAATTACATGGTTATATTTGCAGTGTAGATGAATAAGAGGGAATTCAAAGGTGAGATAAATAATTGAAGATGGGGGTAATTGCCAAGATTCTTATTGTGTTTAAGTAAGATGTGAATAGCAGACAGAGAGAGAGAAGGTATTTAGATAAGAAAGAACCATGTACCCAGGGTGATGGAAAGTGAGAAAAGTCTAAGTATCATGTGAGCTGACTAGAGGACAGACTGTGTGTGCAAGTATAAGTGGGAATATTTTGGATGGTAAAAATCAAGTCACACACAGGGGCGCCTGGGTGGCTCAGTGGGTTAAGCCTCTGCCTTCGGCTCAGGTCATGATCCCCGGGTACTAGGATCGAGCCCCGCTTCGGGCTCTCTGCTCCTCAGGGAGCCTGCTTCCCCCTCCCCCCTCTCTCTGCCTGCCTCTCTGCCTGCTTGTGATCTCTGTCTGTCAAATAAATAAATAAAATCTTAAAAAAAAATCAAGTCACACAAGATTAGGTGCTAACGTTACCATTTAAGACAAAAATCTCTTATAATAAAACTTGGCCTTAAAATAAATTACATGATCCACTAGGAACACCTTACATAGTTTTTACCATACAACTGTGTACAGTGTCATGTATATATACATAATGCATATATGTTTGTTCAGTATATACAGTAACATTCAGTCTATATTAGACACACAGGCAAAATATAATTTTATAATATTTACATCATATCACAGAGAGATGAAAGAGAGATGCAAAAAAAAAAGTCAGAAATTCTTACAGTAATTTTGTATTTGCTAAAGATAACAATGTTGCAAACTGTCTTTGAATAGTAAATAAAATGATAAGGAGAGAAGGAAAAGGAATTAACATGACAAGGGTCTATTATGTGCCAGAGGCTTAGTTGGCTTCTCTGTAAAACATCTATTTTTCATGATAGCACCTTGAGAGAGGAGCCTTAGGAGGGAAAAATCATCATTGCTGTTATACATAAGACTACTAAGATTAAGTGGTTCACCTAATTGTTGAATCTGAAATTAAAACTGAGGTCTGTCAGAATCCAAAAGACTTGCTGTGGTGTGACACCACATTCCTTTCCTTCTACCAAGAAGGACTTTTAACATGTTATTAACTGAGAGGTCCTGGAGATTTCTTAACAAATTAATGATACTGTGACAACTTTTAAAATGAGATAAGTAAGATAGGTCAGAGTGGAAAAGAGATGCAAAAAGTCATGCATGAAGTGATAAATCCCCATCTTATGGTAGTAACACCAAGTATTGGAAAGTATATAGCTTTTCCAAGGAATAATTGATAGAAGACTAAAGGAGCGCTTGGGTGGCTCAGTTGGTTAAGCATCTGCCTTTGGCTCAGGTCATGATCCCAGGGTACTGGGATCAAGCTCTGTTTTGGGCTCCTAGCTCAGCAGAAAGCCTACGTCTCCCTCTCCCTCCCTCTCCCTCTGCCTATAGCTACTCCAGCTTGTGCTCTCTCTCTCTCTCTGTCAAATAAATAAATAAAATCTTTAAAAAAAGATAGGATTATCAAGTGAATCAGCTCCTAACTTCTAACTAAATCTCTCCACTCAAAGAACTTTCATGTGTAAAGAGCACACACTGTTAAAATAACAAAAATTTGGAAAAATCAAGTTCATACTACCACAATAATGTATAGTAAACATGGTTTGACTTTGATGGAGAAAAAAAATCCAGCTTTCTTACCTTGCTCTGTTTATCCACAGGCAAATTTATTTCAGTATTTTTATTTTCTCTTAATTAATTAATAGTGGAAGATTCTCAAGTTGAGTCTATTGATAATAAAATTTTAAGTGGCTATTGTGGAGAGATCAGTGCACAGAGCATCAAGAAATAATTACTCCATTTTAAAGTTGGTGTTATTCCATAACTTTAGGATATGGGAAATGGATGAATGGATATTAGGACCAGTGTAGCCACTTTTCTGCATAAAGAATATACTTAATTTCTGAATCATTATATAAATTACAGAAGCCCAAGAATTTGAAAATAAACTTTCATTAATATCCTGCTGCTTCGCTGGTACTTGTGGAATCTTAATAGCTAACAAGAAGTTAAAAAAAAAGATAGGGATGCCTAGGTGGCTCAGTTGGTTAAGCGGCTGCCTTCGGCTCAGGTCATGATCCCAGCGTCCTGGGATCGAGTCCCACATCGGGCTCCTTGCTCGGCAGGGAGCCTGCTTCTCCCTCTGCCTCTGCCTGACACTCTGTCTGCCTGTGCTCGCTCTCTCTCTCTGACAAATAAATAAAATCTTTATAAAAAAAAAGATATTCAATAGTTAACAAGAATTTTACAATTGAAAAACACTTTGGAATATTTAAAATTGAATATAAAATTGCACTGAAGTACTATCCCTAGATCTCTAGACACTTACCAAACTGGAGAAATCAGACTGTGTCTCAATAACTGTTCTCATTTCTGCCACCGAGATCATGAAGTTAATATTTATAGATTCTGTCTTTCCTCAGCACTGAGACATATGAAAGTGTTCCATCCAAAAGGGGAAACCATCTAGATAGCAAGATGATCTTTGAATGGGGAAGAAAATAAAAGTTCTCCGTACAGTTATCACCTTAGCTAATTGTAAATTAAAATTTATGGTTTTGGCAAAAATTCTGTAATTCGTATGGATACTGAAATACAATCACTTGAAAGAAAGACAATATAGAGAAATTTTTTTAAAACAGATTTTTTGGCTTTCAAAAATTATGTGATTATTTTGAGACTTTGAGAAAATAAACTATGTTACAGCAAGATACTAAAGGTATATTTCATTGGAGATTTGATGTAACTTTTTAAAAACAAAGTAAATTTTGGGGACCCTATGTGGCTTTACTAAGTTAAGCGTCTGACTCTTGATTTTGACTCAGATTATGATCTTAGGGTTGTGAGATCGAGAACCATGTCCGGCTCTGTGCTCAGTTCAGAGTCTGCTTATCCCTCTCCCTCTGCTCCTCCCCCCTGCTCACTCTCTCTCTCTCAAATAAATACATAAATAAAAATCTTTTAAAAAATAAAAACAATGTAAATCTTGGCGTATAGTAGACATGTAATTTATAGAGCATATCCATTCAATATTTGCTATTTGTCAAATCGTTTATTAGACTTATTTGTATTTGTTGTCATTGAAACTGTAGTCCTATCAATTTCTATAATTGCTTAGACAACTTAGTGTTTGCCCTATGATCTCCAAATAGGAATCATACAAAACAGATTTACCAGAAGGTTCCACGCCTTGCCTGCCAGTTTGCTACCTGTGTTCAAAAATTTACTCATTGTGAAGGTAGAAATACAAAAGGGAGACAGTGCCAAAAACTAGTATTTCTGGTTCTCCTGTTGGGCACAGGAGAGATTTTACTTGTCCCCTTCTTGAGTTTTGGTATGACCATGAGATTTGCATTAGTGAAGAAAATATGAGCAGATATATTCATAAGCGAGTTCTCTCACATTTCTGCAGGGGTCCTGTTTCCATAAGGAGCAAAGTTCAGCTATCACCCACAACATGTGTGGTCTCCAGTATTCATAGCCAACTTTGTAGGCACAAGAAATAAGCCTTTACATTTTAAATAAGTCTTAACACTGAGTTTTGTGAATGTTGGTTATTGTAGTTAATCAACATTAGTCTGAATGGTATACTATGTGCCCTTAACTGACCATTCTAATTTAAAGATGCTAGACCCTGAGCACTTTGAAAGTGAGGAAAATCATCTTTCTAACCTCAATACATAGTATATGTCTGTAGTGTAGAAGGTTATTGGATAATGAAAAAAAAAGATAAATGATCAATGGTAAAATGTAATATAGGCTGACAGCCTCTTGAAAGGGGCTTTTTTTTTTTTAAAGATTTTATTTATTTATTTGACAGAGAGAGATCACAAGTAGGCAGAGAGGCAGGCGGAGGGAGGAGGGAAAGCAGGCTCCCCGCCAAGCAGAGAGCCTGACGCCAGGCTCAATCCCAGGACCCTGGGACCATGACCTGAGCCAAAGGCAGAGGCTTTAACCCACTGAGCCACTCAGGTGCCCAAAAGGGCACACTTTTTAAAAAAACAATGACAGTGACAAAAGATTGAGTAAGAATAACCAGTCAACAATAACAGTAAGAAATTTATTACGAGTATCAGCTACTGTTCTACCTGCCTCCCATACATTACGATACTTAACCCTCACAATAAATATATGGTATGAATATTAACATCTGTATTTTACAGATGAGGAAATCAAATAAAATCTTTATCCCAGAAATATAAGAATAAAAATATTATGAAACTGTTCAGAATTGTTAAAAAGCCTGACGAGAATGAAAATAAATTTGCCAGATTTTAGAGCAACTGTGCTAGAAGAAGCTAGTAGAATCTTTTAAATGTACTAGTTCACACAACTGTAATTTTAAAAAGTAAAATCATTATACCCTAGAATATAAGGAAAAAATTTCAGAAATATCCATATGAATTTCTGGAAGGCAGTCCATTAATTTGATCAATAGTGGAGGGGACTTCTGATTTTTCGAGGTTAACAGTAACAGGACATCCATCCTTGAACAGCAATAACAAAAAACTTGGTTTCCCTATAAGACAATATGGAGCTAAATGGACCTGGCCTCTGACTTAGAACAATTTTAAGTGCTGAGAACAATTTTATTTATTTTAGATTGTGATTTTTCTTACTGACCTATGTCTGCCTAGAATTGTCAAGTGCATATTTATTTAAAGCCTCACTTGGTCTGGAATTTAATTATTTTTTCAGTTTAAGGTGTTGAATCATAGTTATCATCTCATGTCCCCAGTGGTAAATGCTGGGTTTCCATATGTTGATCTACACTCTTAACTTGGCAATTGAGTAGGAGATGATGCTTAAAGCCATTTCTGTAATTGTGCATTCAGGCATGGCAGTTCTCTTTCCTTCCTGTTAAAGTCACATACTCTCTTTTACTTACTTATTAGGTCAGTGTACTAATTTTCTACCACTGATGTAACAAATAACCATACACTTAGAGATCTACGCAACACAAATTTATTATCTTAGAGTTTTTCTAAGTCACATGTCTGGTACAGGTCTCACCTAACCAAAATCAAGTTGTCAGCAGGCTGCTCTCCTTTTTGGAGACTCTGGGGAAGAATCTGTTTCCTGCTCATTTGGATTTTTGGCAGACTTCAGTTTCTTGAGACGGTAGGACCAAAGTCTCTATGTCAGTTGTCTGCAGACAGGTATATTGATATATAAAAAGAGATTGATTATAAGGAATTGGTATGTTATTATGGAGGCTGAAAAGTCTCATGGCCTGTTGCTTGCAAGGTAGAAGACCAAGAAAACTGGTAGTGTAGTTCCAGTCCAAACCTGAACTCTTGATAACCAGGGAATCCAGTGGTATAAGTTGTACTCTGAATCAGAGGGTCCAAGAACAAGTAGTTCTCATATCCGATGTCCTGTGTCTGGGGGCAGAAGATGGATGTCCCAGCTCCAGCAGAGAGAGAGAATATCTCCCCTTCCTCTGCCTTTTTGTTGGATTCAGGTCCCCAGTGATCAGATGATATCTATCCACATTGGTGAAGGCTATCTTCTTTAGTCTGTCTACTCATTCAAATGCTATCTCTTCTAGAAAGTCTCACCAATACAACCCAGGAGGAAAGTTTTACCAGGGATCTCAGCATTCCTTAGCTCCATCACATTTCCACATAAAATTAACCACCCCTATCTCTATTTCCTGTAAGCTGACAGCCACGAGCTGCTTCTAGAGGTCACACATTCCTGTTCCCCTTCCTCCTTCTTCAAAACTAGATGTCGAGTCCTTCTCAATTTACATTTCCCTGACCCATCTTTCTTCCCATCTCTTCTATTTTTAAGAGTTAGTATGATTAGATTGATAATCCAGAATGATCTACTCATCTCAAGGTCCTTAACATTAATAACATCTGCATTCTCTGTCACCATATATAACAACACATTTATAGGTTGTGGGTATTTGGTTGTGAATGTCTTTGGTGGGCCACTGAGCCAGTGAGAGTTTGTTTCTGAGAAGTAGTTAGGGGTGCCTTGGTGGCTCAGTCACTAAGTATCTGCCTTTGGCTTGAGTGATGATCCCAGGGTTCTGGGATCAAGCCCCGCATTAGGCTCCCTGCTCAGCTCGAAGCCTGCTTCTCTCTCTCCCCCTGCTTGTGTTCCTTCTCTCCTGTCTCTCTCTCTCTCTCTGTCAAATAAATTTTAAAAATCTCTCAAAAAAAAAAAAAGTGTTTAGACTTGGTAGGTTACATCAGATAAGAGGAGTATCTCAAGAGATCATTCAGCAATGTTTTCAGGCAGTGCTTGCTTGCCATTTACTGTGTTGCCAGCGAAAAGATTTCTTTACATTCTTTTCTGTACATAAAGATATTAGATGAGAATAGGGAGTCTCTTTGTAATTTTTTAATTCAACAAAATCAGTAGGTTACAGATATTTATAGTTCTTGAAGTTAAAAAAAACAATTCTCTATATTATTATTAAATAATCAATTTTTTAAAAAAATGCTGAAAAGAAGAAGCATTCATCTTTCTTTTCATCATATTATCAACAAGAGACAGATTTCTTAAAGGAACTGCTGGTTTTAGGGAGAACTTCAGGACTATGGCACTCACCCACATCAACTTCTCCAAAAAGCTATACCCAAATGACATGCCCAGGGTTCTCCACCTCTCCCTCAACCACAGTTTTTATTCCATTGCCTAGGTGATTTAGCTTCAGGCCATTACTTCAATTCAAGATATGATTTAAAGACTGTGATGATCAGAATCACCTTCAGAGTCTGTTAAACAAGACATATCTTCCAGACCAGAGTCTTCGTTGCATGATAGTTGTATTGGGGAGGAAATTCCAGGTGACTAACTACTTGCATACTAATATTTGAGAGCTGTGACTTTTAATCCAAAACACTTAGTTTGGATATTAAGCAGTGCTGAGATTTTGCTCTGTGGGAATATATGTGTTATGTCATATTATTAAGCATTTCGTTAGATCAGTAAGGTTATTGTTATCAAACACATGTTACCCCCCCAAAAAACTATTTGAGTTGATTTAAATATATTAGAAAATTTGAAATGACAAGATCTCTGATGATGCATTAAGAGTTCTAGGTTTTAATTCTGACTAGTGATATATAGATTATGATTGTAAACAGTTTATTTTACCTCTGATTGCTTCAGGGAATTGAGTTTTAAACATAATGGTCTGAATCTCTTGTTTATACAACTGCTTATTGAATGTCTAATCTGTGCTATGCAAGAGACAGGGGTGAAGTACTTTCCAATTAGACCATCTCAACTGATTGGGGAAATCATACCAATGTAAAATAATTGGTTACAAAAGAAGTTACAGCATGGGATAAATTTTATATTTAGTATATATTTTTAGTTTATTGTCACTGGAGTTTAGAGAAGGAAGAGATCACTGAGAATTTAGTGGATTATGTTAGGTATAGGGAAGGAAGTCTTGAGCTAAGCCTTAGAAGGTATGTAGAGTTTGGATAATTGAGAATAAAGTAGTTAATGTGGAAGGATTACACAAAGCATAAGGAAATCATAAGACAATCCACAGAAAGTAGAAAGTATCCTTATATGCTCTTAAAACAGTAATGCCATTGACAAGCTGAAACAATTGCTAGTTAGGAAATCTGAAAGCTAAGGTGAACCGTATGTCAAAGCACCTTACAAACTAAGATGCTTACATTGAATCACTTAGGTTAATGGGGAAAAACTATTTATTGTTGCAAGGAGTAGCATAAGGCTAGAGCCTTAGGCATGCTTCCTCTTTACCATACATGGCAGACAAGAAGTCAGAAATTATGGAAGTTGTTTCGGGATTGGTATAGAAATGCAGGGGTGATAGGTTTGAGAGAGTGACTATCGCAGAACTTAATGGTAGAATAAATTGAAGAGATGAGTTGAGGAAAGGAGGATGGTTCATGACCTTCTCATATTAAAAAAAAAATGAGAAAGCTGGGAAAGTTAAAAGATAATCTAGAATTTGTATGGTTTTGAGCATGCTAAGTCTAATATGACAATAGGATATAAAGCACAAATATTATCTTTATTGAAGAATACTGGAATATGTTATAAGGAACAATATTCATTGGCATAGAATTAAAAATGGCAACACTGTGCAGTCTTTCCAGAATTTTCACATAGACAGGAAAGGTGGGGGAACGATAATCAACTACTGATAATAACAAATGTTAGGAGAAATACAAGTAGTGAAAAGGATGAAACAGTAAAGGTGGGTTAAGTAGAGCAATTGAGGAAGACCTCTATGAGGAGGAGACAGCTGAGAATAGATTTGAGTAATGAGCCTTGAAAATATTCCAGGCAGAACGTACTTAATGCTTAAGGCTCTGATATGAGAACAAGGCTGTTAGTTCCAGGAAGAGCAAGGTCAATGTGGCTGAAGGGTAGAGAGTATGTGGTTAGAGATGAAGTCAGAAGGAAAGATAGGGACCAATAAATGTATGTTGTATGACTTCGTGTGTGATTCATCCTAGATTCTTAGTTTGAGGTTCTACAAGGAACTGAAATACAGTTTGGTTAAATCCCTTTATTTTGCACATGAAGTTTCTAAAGTTCTGATATTTAAGGGTTATACAAAAATTTACACTAAAATGTTGACTAAATTTGGAAGAGCTAGTAATCAGTCCATTATTCTTTCTTTTACTTGGCAAGTTTTCCAACCTGTTTTACTTCTTTGCTCATAAACAGTAATGTCATTACAGCATCTAGGTATCCAAAATGATCATTAAGAACTGCAGTTGTGAAGGTTTGAAAAACATGGGCTTCTTGGCTGTAATCCTTTTTTTTTTTTTTTAATTTATTTGACAGAAAGAAATCACAACTAGGCAGAGAGGCAGGCAGAGAGAGAGGAGGAGGCAGGCTCCCTGCGGAGCAGAGAGCCTGACACGGGGCTCTATCCCAGGACCCTGAGATCATGACCTGAGCCAAAGGCAGAGGCTTTAACCCACTGAGCCACCCAGGTGCCCCTCTTGGCTGTAATCCTTATGTTCATCTTTTTCTATTTGCTTTTCTTCTCCCCACACCATTTTTATGTCAAAAGCAACCATGAAGAGGAAAGAACTCACAAGGGTAGCCTATGGGAAAGGAGATTCTAGGGTTGGGGAAATTACTTTCCATTGGTTTGCCAGGTGGTGCATATGGGCAAATTATACCTGGAAACTAATCATGCCTTTTGAAAGTGATTTGCTTGTGTATTTTTGTAACACATTGCAGATTCTTGGCATTCTTTCTGTAATTATTGTATCTTATCTTTGTGTTTTTCTCATTTTATATGCCTTTTAAAAATGGGTATGACTAAGTAGATCCCAATATCTGATAATACACATCTCTGACACTGAAAAAAACTAAATATGCCAGTAGTAAAGAGTTATGATTCTTTATTATACATTTTCACAATTTCATTACTGATTTTATTCATGTTTCCCCCTTGTATTTAAAATCAGAATATCCCAGCATTAATTTTCCTTTTTTTCCCCCGATTTTGGAGAGAATTTAAAAAAAAAATTAAACAGTGAATTGATAGAGACAACTTTTTTAATAAGCAAGTAAGTTATGCTAGACATCCATAATCAAGTATCTTTTGATAACTTTGATGCTGTAGGAACTCTGGTGATAACTAATGCTTGGATTAGATATTTTTCCCAAACTCAGTCAGTGCCCGTCAATGAAAACATAGATAAGAATGAAGACTTTTTGTGTTATTTGTAAGTAACAATTCTGGATAGCCCTGATTCTCATTGTTTTTTATATGTATATATATATATATATACATACATATATATATATTTTTTTTCCCCCCTTAAAAACAATGATCCATAAGGAAGTGATTTGAAGAGAGGTAGAAAAGAGGAAAGGAATGTTTCTGTACAATTTTCAAAGGTGAGCCAGTGTGACACCTAACTTTTCCACTTAGGGCATTAAGTCTTCTAGGAAGGTAATTCACTCAAGGTCACACAATAAGTAGAAAATCCCAAAGTCTATGTTCTGATTCCTAGCCCAGGGCCAGTTTCTCAGCACTGCTACTAGTTAATAATAATAATAGATTGCAGAAGCTCAATTATATCTAAAAGTGATTTGTGTGAAAATATAGAGATTAAACATTTCCTCTTTATTGTGGGTCCAGTCCAATTTGGACATTTTTGCAAAGACTCCTTTCTGTAGTTAAGTTGAATATTTATAGTTAAGAATGATTTTCATTAAAAAATTAATCATATATCTAACCTGCATAAAATGTTCTGTGGCGTTTCACTGCATTTATAATAAATTCCACATTTGACCCTGGCCTACAAAACCCTAACCCAGTTCTTCCCATTTATTTATTATTTATTTATTTATTTATTTATTTATTGGTTTCTAAACACAACTTTTTTTTAATTAATTTTTTTAAATTTTTTATAAACATATAAAGTATTTTTATCCCCAGGGGTACATGTCTGTGAATCGCCAGGTTTACACACTTCACAGCACTAACCATAGCACATACCCTCCCCAATGTCCATTACCCCACCCCCCTTTCCCGACCCCCTCCCCCCAGCACCCGTCAGTTTGTTTTGTGAGATTAAGAGTCACTTATGGTTTGTCTCCCTCCCAATCCCATCTTGTTTCTTTTCTTCTTTTCCTACCCCCCCCCAACCCTCCATGTTGCATCTCCACTTCCTCATATCAGGGAGATCATATGATAGTTGTCTTTCTCCGATTGACTTATTTCACTAAGCATGATACCCTCTAGTTCCATCCACGTCATTGCAAATGGCAAGATTTCATTTCTTTTGATGGCTGCATAGTATTCCATCATGTATATATACCACATCTTCTTTATCCATTCATCTGTTGATGGACATCTAGGTTCTTTCCATAGTTTGGCTACTGTAGACATTGCTGCTATAAACATTCGGATGCACGTGCCCCTTCGGATCACTACGTTTGTATCTTTAGGGTAAATACCCAGTAGTGCAATTGCTGGGTCATAGGGTAGTTCTATTTTCAACTTTTTAAGGAACCTTCACGCTGTTTTCCAGTGTGGCTGCACCAGCTTGCATTCCCACCAACAGTGTAGGAGGGTTCCCCTTTCTCCACATCCTCGCCAGCATCTGTCATTTCCTGATTTGTTAATTTTAGCCATTCTGACTGGTATGAGGTGATATCTCATTGTGGTTTTGATTTGTATTTCCCTGATGCCGAGTGATGTGGAGCACATTTTCATGTGTCTGTTGGCCATCTGGATGTCTTCTTTGCAGAAATGTCTGTTCATGTCCTCTGCCCATTTCTTGATTGGGTTATTTGTTCTTTGGGTGTTGAGTTTGATAAGTTCTTTATAGATTTTGGACACTAG